>PVJA010007411.1:7710-68948 GCA_004027025.1 Myocastor coypus | reverse complement strand
GGAGAGGAGAGGAGAGGAGAGGAGAGGAGAGGAGAGGAGAGGAGAGATGAGGGGTCCGGCGGGATGGCTCAGTGGTCTAAGGCCCCTGCTTGGGAAAGCTTGGGCGGCTTCAGGGCCCGCGGTTTGATCCCCGGCACCACATGCTGCGCCAGCCCCACCCTCGGGGTGGGCTGAGCCAGTCATAAAATAAATAAACAAACAAAAGTTCTGAAACAAGAAAAAAATAAATAAAATAAAAGAAAAAGAAAAGAAATGAGGGGCCCGGCGGGATGGCTCAGTGGTCTAAAGTGCTTGCTTGGGGAAGCTTGGGCGGCTTCAGGGATCGTGGTTCGATCCCTGGCACCACATGCTGCACCAGCCCTGCCCTTGGGGCAGGCTGAGCCAGCCATAAAAATGAGTGAATAAACAAAGGTTCTGGAACAAGAAAAAACATAGTAAATAAAATAAAATATTTTAAAAAGAAATGAAATGCAACGAAATAAAATAAAATATCCTACATAAAAACTTAAATTTCCACTGTTGGTTGAAAACATGTAAACTCTCTTCTAGATATTCACAAAAGTTTTCTCACAAAATAGGGGATTTCTTCTTCTAAAATTATATAATGTAATAAATGAACAAAAAAGACTCAGTTTTTGCTAAAAACAGACTTGAAACATTCATCTTAATGTATATATGCTCAGGCACAATACAGAGTCACACACAGGTGTGGACAGTGAGAAATAGGACTAAAAGAAAATGACAAGAATGAGAAAATTAAGCTGTGGTTATGGAACAAGCTTAATAACCCAAACCTGTAGCTAAAATCTGAAGGATACCAAATATTGAAGCTAAGGTAAACACAATAGTATTTATTTATTTTGCAGTACCAGGAATCAAACTCAGGACCTTGTGCTAGCCATGCAAGCATTTATTCCATTGAGCTAAATCCCTGGCCCAACAATAAAATTTATGATAGACTATATATCAAACTCTGGAAGGAAAAGCAAGCATTCATTCACTCATTCAGTAAGTACTTACTGAACACTTACAGAGCAGTTATGTTCCTGGTGCTGATTATATAGCACTTAACAAAGCCAAATCTGGATATTCTACTGGAAGAGCCAGACAGTGCTAGATGCTAACCAGTCTTATGGAGAAAAACAACTAGAAAAGCAGATATGGATGGCTGGGGGCCACAGGACTGTGCTCTTTTTTTACTCTTTTCTTTCTTTCTAGGACTATATTTTTTATAGTCAGGCTCAGGAAGAGAGTGCAACTGTTATTTGATATTATCTAGAAAGGTCTGGAGAGAAGACATTATGATCAGGAAACTGAAAAAGTGAGGAAATCAGTCACTAGATTTCTAAGGGGAAAGGCATTTCAAGAAGCAGCAAGTACAGACTCTAAAGTATCAGTATGTCTGACATAGTGAAAAAGAAGAAAGCATGGCTGGAACAGAAGAAGCAAGGGAGAAAATGGTAAAAAAATGAAGTCAGAGAGGAAAAGAACAAGGTACCTTGGGTTTTATCAGGCCATTGTAATGGTTTTGGCTTTAACTGAGTGACATGGGAAGTTACTGGAGGGTTTTGAGCAGAAGTGCAAGTGCTGTTGATAGGAATAAGGACCATGGAATATGGCCGCAGATAGGGCTTTACAACATGGAGACATGGTGGCCCTGACTAGAGTGGTTTGGAGGTAGTATTCTATGAGCTCTTCTAGAGCTGTGGCAGGAACACAAGGCAGCACGTACAACTTTCCCTTATAAGCTTTCTATGAAAGAAACAGAGAAGTTTTAACTGAAGGGATAGGGTGTGCATCTGTGTGTAGACATGGACTCTACTACAATACCAGGCAAGTTCAAATTATTAGGTGGAATCCAAATAATTAGAATTATTTACTTTAGATTTTGGTGGAATCCAAATTTAGTACAATTGTGCTAGCTCAAAATGACTCTTCATACAGCCAATTGGTTATGTTAGGATAAGAAGATAATTTTTATTTCATTTCTAAGGCAGTGAATTAAAGCTTAAGTAAATTATACCTTCATATAGTAAATAGAATTATACTGGTTACATAAATTATATATATATATATATATATATATATATATATATATACACATACACACACACACACACACACACACACACACACACACACATCAGGCCATTGTAATGGTTTTGGCTTTATATTGAATTTACCTTGGTATTATCAAATGCTAACAGGAGGGTTCTACCATTTGTTAAGAAGATTTCTACAGCATTATCTCGCAGTTGCCACCAACGCTTATGAATTTCTTTAATTTCTCCATATGTCCAGGAAAATGATGCTGGTTCTAACTCTCCCTGAAGGCTCTAAAACAAAATAGACAAAAGTACTTGCTTTATATCAAATGTAAATAATTATTTTAATTTTCAATTTTTAAAAATTATCCAAATAAAGAAACAATCTATTCTTTTGTTGGCCTAATGGTGGTAAGATTTCCTGAAAACCTCTCTAGTACAAAACATTTCAAATATTAGGTGAAATCTACCTATAAAAAAATTAAGACCAGTTTTATGTTTATAGAAAATTGAACAGCTATTACAGACAATTCCTATGTATTCTGTTCCCTTGTCCATCATACTCAAGTTTCCCAATTTTTATTATATCATTGTTTTAATATATTTAGTACAGGGTCTCACTACACAGATTGGACTCAAAGTGATCCTCCTGTTTTCAGCCTCCCAAGCACTGGGATTACAGGTGTGCTAACATGCCATCTCATTTTCCAGTTTCAACATGCCCTGAGGACAGCACCTGCCTAAGTAGATGCTTTAGTTTGGTGAGCTATCTGGCCAGCCCAAATTTCCCAATTACTAATTTCTTGCATTTGGTGTTGACTATTTGTTATACTTCATGAACCAACGTTGAGATATATTGTTATTATACAGTTTTTGAGACAGGATCTCCCTCTAATGTAGGCATCAAACTCATAATCTTCCTGTTTTAGCCTGATATGTTATTTTTTACCTAAAGTTCTTAGTTTACTTTAGGATTCATACTTGGTGTTGTGCATTCTGTGGGTTTTGACGAATGTGCAATGATATGTATCCCCTTGTTACAACACCACACAAAACAGTTTCACAGGTCCTAAACCTGTGCTTCACCTATTCATCTCTCCCTCCTCCAAACCCTTGTCAGTCATTGATCTCTTCCCTGTCTCTATAGCTTTAATTTGTGAGAATGTCCTATTCATACTGAAGGTAGCCTTTTTAGGTTAGCTTCTTTTGCTAAGCAAATCTTTTACATGCATAGCTGATCTTGTAAACAAATAAGGGAAATAAAATCCCAGAGTCAAAAAGAAAGGGGAATTTGAATCTTGACAGTAAGAAGGAAGTGTACCTTAGCTTCCCAGTTGTGAATCCAATCCATGACCCTCACAGAGTCATGTGTCAAAATTAACCTATCCATAAGGCCTGGGTACTTCCCAGGTATGAAACAGTTCTTACAACTTCCTGAATCATCCTGCAAAAGCAAAGCAGGGTCTCAGGAGAAAGACTACTGGTAGTCTCTGGGATGTGTACTCACAGGTACACACAGGGCAGAGAGTTACAGGTCTCTCTTATTGGCTGGAAGAAATGCTTAGACAAATACCCCCATTCCAGAATGAAGAATTGGGGCTATTGGTCTTAAGACAACCTATCATCACTGGTTCCTTCCAAAAAACAAAATAAAGGAAAACTTGAAAACATGAGTTTAATCTTTTGTAAACTGCAACTACACATGAGTTATATTACTCAATGCTTTTGATAGAGAAATCATGAAAAAAGTTTCCACTAAAGTTTAAGCATTGGGCCGGTGAGATAATTCAGTGGTCTAAAGTGCCTGCTTAGGCAAGCTTAGGCAACTGCAGGGACTGTGTGTGGTTCAATTCCCGGCACTACATGCTGTGCTAGCCCCACCCCCAGGGCAGGCTGAACCGGACATAATATTAAAAACAATAAATAAGATAAAGTTAAGCCTTTTAGGCTTATCTCATCAAATAAATTGGACCCTAAGTTTTTCATTTTCCCTTTGTTTTTTGCTTTTGGAAAACTGTCTGCTTACTGTTTTGTGTAAGTTCATAAGAAACCTAGAGTAAAATTTAGAGCTCAATTATAGTTAGTTTTATCCCAAGTTCTTTGTTTCCCAAACATATTATTATTATTTATTTATTTATTTATTTATTTATTTATTTATTTTTTGAGACAGAGTCTTGCCATGCAGTTCAGGCTGGCCTTGAGCTCACTTTTGTAGCCCAGGCTGGTCTGGACTTACACTCACACCAATCCTCCTGCCTCAGCCTCCCAAGTGCTGGGATTACAGGTGTGAGCCACCATGCCCAGCTCTAAACTTATTTATTCATTCATTCATTTATTTGGCAGGACCGGGGATTGAACTCAGGTCTTTGTGTTTACCAGGCAAGAGCTTATTCTACTGAAATATCTCCCCAGCCCCTCCAAACATTATTTTTAAAATTTAAAACTTTGTATTGTTCTGTGTAAGTTTAATACTGTATTGGGTCCCAAATACTTTTTAGTTTTTAGAAGTAGCTGCAGTGAATACATTAGAAATGCAAATGTAATATTTTGAACAAAAAATTGAATTTCTCCTTTGGTTAGTTTAAACATTTATTTGTTCAATATACATTAAGCATCTGTGTGCAAGATACTTGTTAAGTATAAGACAAAAAAGGAGCAAGACATATTTGTAAGATGTTTAAAATGCAAAATAGTGGAAATCAGTATGGAGATTCCTTAAAAAACTAGGATTGGAAGTTCCATTCAGGCTAGCTATTCTCCTCCTGGGTATTTTTCCAAAAAAATTGAAAACATCATACTACAGCGACATATGTCCACCCATATTATAGCAGTGCAACTTGTCATAGCTAAATCCTGAAAACAACTCAAATGCCTATTAACTGAGGAATGGATAAAGAAGATGTGGTATTTTCAAACAATGGAGTATTATTCAGCTATAAAACAGTATAAATAGAATCTTTTGTCAGTAAATGGATGCAACTAGAGATCATTCTCTTAAGTGAAATAAAGCAGATCCTCATATGCAAACATCCTGTGATTTCCTTAGTGTGAGACCCTGAAAGAGAATATGGAATCTGATGGGTACAACAGATACTGGGAAAAGGGAATAAACTTAATTCGGATAGGGTTATTGAGTTGAGGAGAAGAACAGAGGGAGTGGGGGCAAGATATCTATGTATGTAAGCAGGATGGTTTGGACAACTGCATTGTGCATTTCTGTTGGCCTATGAAAAGAGTCAGTTAATGCTTAATTTGTTTTGTCTCCTTTCTTTATTGCTGATACTTTTTCCTCTTAATTTCTTATATATTTCTTTCTTCTTCCAATTTTGCATGCATGCATCTGATAATATGAATAACTGGTTGGAAGACAACTATGCATTACAACAACTACTATGAAACTTAAATTATTTTGTCAAGTGAAATTCTGTATTACTTGTAACTTTTTATTTTAATACTATTTTATACTCTTTTAAAAATATAAAAATTAAAAAATAAAATGCAAAATAATAAATATCATATAAGGTGAAATATGATAGAAGTACATAGAACTCTTCCATCTTTAAAAAAAGCATGGGCATTTTTTAAGTCATTTAATGGGCGATACTTCATTTTTGGGCACAAAAAAATGTTATTTCATGTATCAACTACTAAACTCCTTGCCCTGGAATATAGCTCACAGCATGGCACTGTGCCTGCCTGGCAAACATGAGGTCCCGAATTCAATTCCTGGTATCAAAACCAAAAAACAAAATAAAAAATTAAATTTTGGGCTAGAGAGATAGCTCAGAGGCATAAGTGTTTGCCTAGCAAATGCAAGGTCCTGAGTTTAGTTTCTGGTACTAAATAAATAAATAAATTCCTTGGTTGAACAAACATGAACTTCAAAATAACGTAACTATACAAATGATGAGGACAAACCCTGTAATAATTATGTACATAAAAAGAGAGTCTAATAAATGTTTAGTTTATAGTAAATATTTTTTTATTTTTTTATTTTTTTTTTCTTGTTTCAGAACTTTTGTTTATTTATTTATTTATTTTTATGGCTGGCTCAGCCCTCCCTGAGGGCAGGGCTGGCGCAGCATGTGGTGCCGGGATCAAACCGTGGTCCCTGCAGCCGCCTGCAGTCACTTTAGACCACTGAGCCATCCTGCCAGGACCTTTTTTGACTTTTTAAATGATTTGTTTTATAACTAAATTTTATGCTTTCAATCGATAATCTCATTGAAAGTCAACAGTAAGGCACACAAAGTCCTTTTTACTACCTAGGAAATTGTGGCTTTAGACTTTTTCTTCTGAAACAAAAAGCATTATTTCTCTTCTGGGGATCTCAAAAAATATTTAAGTGGTATACAAGGTAATGCAAGTGGACAAAAAAATCCTACTATACAAGGTGTGGTGGAGTACACCTATAATCCCAGCACTCTGCAGGCTGAGGCAGGATTGCTGATGAGTTCAAGGCCAGTCTGGGCTACAAAGTAAGTTCAAGTCGAGCCTGAACTGCATAGCAAAATCTTGTCTCAAAAAGATGAAAAAAAAAAAAAAAAATCTGTGAGCTATCTTTTTTGTTATTTTATGATTAATATCAGTATTTCTAGAAGAATATGATAATAATTACTAAGCTACATAAATATCAGGATAACTTAACTCACTGAATTACACCAAATTTTCCCTTCTCTTGGCAGTGAACTGGGAGTGGCAGGGAGTAGTTATGAGTTGCTACTGAGGACAGCAATAAGAAAGCATGGACATAGATAGAAGAGCACTTTAGAATCTGACTCTTAACAGTAACTGCTGATAGCCCCAGGCTGTGAGCCACAGGAGAAGGTATGGTTTCTTCAAAATTATCTTTTAAGAAATGTTTGAAATTTAAACAGATAAGACCCAATAGTGCTGTCTATTCTCCCATTACGCTAAATTTATACCTTTTAGAAATTTATCTAGGTTTAATGTAAACATGAATTTAAGCTCCTACTCACTGAACTTTCAACTGCATCAGAAGCATTATCTTCCACAAAATACATTCCACATTTACCTGCAGAAAACAATTGAACAGAAGAGTTTAAAAATGCACTATTATCTTATACAGTTAAAAAGAGGCTCTCTAGAGTTTTTCAGTTTGAATTTGAATCTTAGCAGTCAGAAATAGTTCCCAGCACTCAATCTGTATTTTAAATGGCACTGCTAAGGCTTTGGAAAAGTTGCTTAACCTCTCTGTATTTTAGTTTGCTTATTTAAAAGAGGAGGCTGTATTTCACAGAATTATTTTACAAATCAGAATATATACAACATGCTTATGAATAGGACCTAAACAAACATTGACGGTTCTTTATTACAACTGTCCTCATATTATAAGCATATTGATTTACTCTATTCTGTCACAGACTAACTGAAGTCAAGTATATAACCAAATTATCTAGCAAAAGAGGATTTATACTAATCCCTAGATATTTTGCTGATTGAGATATTCAACAGAGCAAATTAGCCTCCAAGTTTTTCTTGGATCTGAGGCATCTTGCCAATACATGACCTTATATCATGTTTCAAGACATCAAGAACCTCCCTGGGGCTATTCCATCAGCATACTGGCCACCTGTGACTGTGGGAGACCATGAAGCACTGGCATGATTAGGTCAAAGAAGGTAATTATCTCCATCTTTGTGATCAGTGGGGTCAGTCCCAGCAATCTTAAGGCTCTATATCTTGGAACACAGAGGCTGTAGCGTTAGCTTAGAGCAGAAAATCTTAAATATGAGGGTATACCATAAGGACACAGAAACACAGGCTCCATCCCCATCTTCATTAACCCTAACCCACCCCTAACCTTCCTTGGATGGGTGCTGGTACTCTTAACCAGGACCATACTTTGAGGATAGCTGCCCCATTGCACATAAACTAGTTCTTCAGGAAATAGAGGCCAACGGGTGTAGCCATTGCTTCAAATCTTTTTTTTTTTTTTTTTTTTTCAGAACCAGGGACTGAATTCAGGTTCTTGCATTTGCCTGGAAAGTGCTTTTTCTACTGAGCAATCTCCCCAGCCCTTATTACTTCAAATCTTGAAGAAAATATTTCTATCAAATGGGACTATACAGGTGTCCGTGGATTCAGAATTTTAGTCTATCAGACACACAATGTAGAATACAAATTATGAAAAATATCAAGTGTATAATTATGCTCATGTATCTTTTAAAACTGTAGGATATAAATATACCAATAAAATTTTACTTTAAAGTATAAATTTTAATAAGAGGAATGATTAAGTGTAAAAATATACACTCAAGAATTAAAATTTAAAATTTTAATCAGATGCTTTTCAAAAATAAGATGTCATTTCCTGACATTCAGGAATCATATGTATTATAGCAGTCCCCTTTTATCTGCAGATTTGTCCTCTATGGTTTCAGTTACTGGTGGTCAATCACAGTCTGATTATATTAACCATGGAAAATTCCAGAAATGAACATTTTTAAGTTTTAAATTACATACTGTCTTGAGTGTATGAAGATATCTTGTCCTGTCCTCCTCCATCTTCTCTAAGAGATTTCTATCTTAGATATCCAGTGTATTCACTGTATATATGCTATCTATCCATTAGTCACTTTACAATGGCCTATAATCAGACCATCTATTATAGTACTAAAGTGCCTGTGTTGAAGTGGCTCTTATTTTACTTAGTAATAGCCTCAAAACACAAAAGCAGTGATCCTGGCACTGTAGATGTTCTAACAGAAGCTATAAAATTTTAAGTTAAAAGGTAAAATTACAATAAAATATTTTGAGAAATATAACATTCCTATAACTTTTATTATAATTATTTTATTGCTAGTTATTGTTAAATTCATATTGTACTAACTTACAAATTAAGCTTTTATCACAGGTGTGTATACATAGGAAAATACATAGTATGCATAGAGTTTGGTACTGTTCACCCTAGGCCTTGGGAACATACCCACTGAAGATAAACAACTATCTATGAGAGACTAAGGAAAGAAGTCCATGTAATGTTAGTAAAAGTTTATTTCATTTAATGGAAACACTTCAAATTAAGAATAAAATAAGACAGGGTGAACATATACAAGATTCTTGGAAAGTAACTTACCTAGTAACAATTCACCAGCGGTCTCTCTAGATGGTGCAACACTGATGCATCTCCGATTTACTCTATTAGAATATATTTTAAATTACCATGATTAAATTTTTTGCTCAGTTTTAGAGAATATATCTTCATTATATCTAGTAAAAGATTTCAGCATAGCAAACTAGACTTTAAATAGCATGAATCCAAGACAGTACTATGCCATTATTTTGTTCTATTAGAGGAAGGAAAAACTCTGAAACTTTAGAAAAGGCTCAAAATCCCTATACATGAATGGATGAATGAACAAATGAATGAATGGCAGCATATAGAGAACTGGTTATTCAAAAGGTATTTCAATGTTTCATCCATTCAATAAAGAAGCAGGTACTGATATTTCAAACACACGATAGAAGCATATTATTCTAGGAAACACGGGGATTTGGAAGTCAGAAAAGTTCTTTGTTCTTTAGTAAGTCATCTAATCTACAAAATGGGTATAATGTGAAGTCTGATCAAAATACATGGTGAATATTTAAAAGAGCACAGAAAAAAAGAAAGAAATATGGCTACTAATTCCCCCTCAAATATTCTTTCTTGCCTTGAGCACACTTATCCCACTGTTCTTGTCACCAGTTTTGGAAATCATTTTTCAAGTGTCTTTATAAGGTACGACTAAAAGTATGGGGATTTGTTCTGCTAAGTGCCATCCAACAAAAAGGCAGGCTCACAAAACATGACAGTGTGTCCCCATTCATCTGATTCACCAGATCTGGCACCTTATAGCTTTTGGCTCTTCTCCAAAAGCAAAATCATCATTAAAGATAAATATGGGTTAGAAGACAAAAATTGAGGGCCCGGCAGAATGGCTCAGTGGTCTAAAGCGCCTGCTTGGGAAAGCTTGGGCGGCTTCAGGGACCGCGGTTCGATCCCCTGGCACCACATGTTGCGCCAGCCCTGCCCTTGGGGGTGGGCTGAGCCGGCCATAAAAATGAGTGAATAAACAAGCAAAGGTTCTGAAACAAGAAATAAATAAATAAATAAAATAAAAATAAATTCAAAAGAAGATAAAAATTGATTCAATATGAGGCAGCCATGAAAGAGTAAGTAAACATATTCATGACAGAAAACTGGAACTGTTTCAGAAAATGACAAGAACAATGGAATAAGTACGTTCAAAGTGGGGTGGAATATTTTGAGATGAATTAACGGGAATGTACCTTGTACTGTAACATTTAAAAACTTTAATTATTTTTGACCATATCATGTAATAACCACAGCAAATCAATGACAATATTGTCAATAGTTAATATTTATTGACACATTTAAAATTCAACAAAGCGGGCTGGTGAGATGGTTCAGCAGTCTTAGGCAAGCTTAGGCAAGCTTAGGCAAGCTTAGGCAACTACAGGGACCATGGTTCAATCCCTGGCACCACATACTGTGCCAGCCACACCCCTAGGGTAGGCTGAGCCAACCATAATAAAAAATAAATAAATAAATAAATAAAATTCAACAAAGCTATGAAAATTTGGGTATGATTTTCCCTCATTTAACAGATAAGGAAATAGAGGCAGACAGCCTAAGTAACTTATACAGACTGCTAACTAAGTACAGTAGGAACTAGAATGTGAATCTTTATTCCTTTACTCACCACACTGTGCTGCCTGTTGATACCATCAGCAGCTTTCAAAAAATGAACTACAAGGGCCTGGTGGGATGGCTCAGTGGTCTAAAGCGCCTGCTTAGGAAAGCTTGGGCGGCTGCAGGGACCGCGGTTTGATCCCCGGCACCACATGCTGCGCCAGCCCTGCCCTCGGGGCGGGCTGAGCCGGCCATAAAAATAAATAAATAAACAAATAAAAGTTCTGAAACAAGGAAAAAAAAAAGAAATGAAATAAAAAAAAATGAACTAGGGCCCAGCAGGATGGCTCAGTGGTCTAAAGCGCCTGCTTAGGAAAGCTTAGGTAGGCGGCTTCATGCACCGTGGTTCAATCCCCAGTACCACATGCTGCGCCAGCCCTGCCCTCAGGGTGGGCTGAGCCGGCCATAAAAATAAACATACAAACAAACAAAAGTTCTGAAACAAGAAAATAAATAAATAAATAAAATTCTTTTAAAAAATGAACTATAAAATATATATATATATATATATATATATATATTTAACAAGACCCAGAGTATGATGAATGAAGTCCAATATACTGCTAACAGAAATGTCATTTGTGTATTGGACACTCAATCTTGTCCTGTCTTGAATCTGCTTTGTTTAGTACTTTTCCTAAAGCCACAGCAGGATCTAAAGTAAATATTACATAACTCCACAAGGAACTATTATATAGTCACAAAAGAGTCAAGGTCTCTGTACTGAAATTTACCTTATAGATTCACTTGCAGCTTTGTCTTTGACAGTAGAGGAGAAAGAAGAATGAGTTTTGTCTTCAAATAGGTAAGCAAGTGGTGGTTTAATCACATCTGCAGAGGCAAAAGTACATACTATCTTTATCTAGTGGCCACAATTATTTGCCACATTCATATATTTTGGTAGAAACCAGCCTTACCTTCTGATTTTTGTCTATCCCTAAGAAGGTACTTATTTGGAATAGTTAAGTAACATCTTTGTAGACGTCTCCTCTCTCGGTTTGGTCCTTCTGTGGGATCCAACTGCCAGGAGGTAGGGTAGTAAATAGGGTCATACCAAACTGCTCTGCAGTGCAAATAAAAGGACATTTTATGAGCCAGTCAAGGACTTATGGTATTAAAACTTCACTATATAGAATACATAAATAAATCATATCTGATTTATTCAGTTTAAAAATACCAAGTATTCATCTATTTAGACCAGGGAATATATACAGATAGAAGAAAAGAAGAGCATGTTTTAGGAGTGTGTTTTTGCTCCTGAATTTCAGATTCTGAGTTGTCATCTGGAGCAAACTACTTCCAGTGTTTGCATCTACTGAATCTTAAAAAAGATGTATCACTACTATTACAAAAAGTTCATCAATATAACAGCTTGTTTTGGGTATATTACCATATTTTAACAAAATCTTTAAATTATTTTAGATGAAAGCACATAATAAAACCCTATTAAATACATTTTTAGAAATGGATAAGAATTTCTCAATTCCATTGCCCTGAGCATTATTTTCTTAGATGCACTTATTTTTAAGCTGTAGTTATAATAAATATATATACAAATTTCTAGCTCTTGCCTTCTTTCACTGGGCACAGTATACTGTTTATCATCATCATAATATGACTAATATGATGTTGAATCAACACATCATAATGTATTTTATATCTTATTGTTATTTGCTTACGTTCTTTCCAATTTATTCTGTAAAGTGAATAATGCAGAGATGGAAACCTTTGTTATTTTGTATTCTCTATTTTGATTATTTTTCATAGGATAGACACACTAAAACACATCCTGACATATACTGTCATTGTTCAATGGCACCAAAGCTCTAACAAAGGACAGCTGACATTCTAGCTACTAGCAGCCTGACCCCACATTTTTTTTTTAAATATAAAATGCAGGGCTGGGGACATAGTAAGTGCCTGCCTAGCAAGCATGAAGTCTTGAGTTCAATCCCCAGGACTAAAAAAATAATAATAATAAAATGAAAAATGATAAAATGATATCGAAAGGTTTTAAAAAGTCAAGCCTACAGAAATGTTGAATATTCTCTCTTTTCTCCTTTTTGTTTGCTACTTTTACTTTTTTATCAGAAGTGTAATTTTGGTAGGTTTACTTGGCTTTTTAAAGTAAATACAAGTATCTTTGTACACAAGTGTCATTCTAGAGAAACAGGATGTTAAAAAGGCACAACTGTTTCTTCTTAAAAAGAATACTGAAACAGTTTGGGGGGCAATTTTATAAACCTGGTTTGATTCACTTAACTCCAAAAGTTGGACAAAATTATTTTTTTCTATTGGTTTTTCCTGGCTACTGGCCTCTTGTATGCATACATTTGGCCAGAGAGCCATAAATAATATTAACATTTCAGTGGAGAAATCTTAAGGTTTTAAAGGGAGATATAGCTCAGGAGACAAAATTCTCCTGGAATTTCTTATAGCAGTGGTTCCTCAAATTTAAATCATCTAGAAATTGCTTTTTGGTCTATTTTCTCTTTCTTGGACTGTCTGCATTGTCCTAAAGTATACAAAGTAAAGACAATTTTAAAAATTTTATTATTATTATTAATATATAAATAGATTTATTATTTACTTATTTTTAATATTATGGCTGGCTCAGTCTGCCCTGGAGCAGCATGTAGTTCTGGGGATCAAACCTCGGTCCCTGAGGTTGCCTAAGCTTGCCTAAGCAGGTGCTTTAGACCACTGAGCCATCTCACTGGCCCTACAAAGTAAAAACAATGAAGTCCTCTGTCATAAGCGATCCCTCAGATTCTGGCTTCTCAGGGGCATCTTTGTTAACTTCACCCCCAGAATCACTTCCTGCAAGATCTGCTGCTTCTACAGCTTCCTTCACCTTGTGTGGACAAGGAATACTATTCAGTGTCAACCATGGGTGTCTGAGACATTCCTCAGCAGTAGGTTTAAGTAAAAGGCCCTTGATGAAGTCTACAGCCACAGACTATAGACACACCATCAAATTATTCCTCAGAATAGCCTAAATTCATCTGTAAGACATTCAAGAACATTTCTTGTTTATTATCACCTAAGAAAGGCGATACTCCTATAAGCATGACATGAACTAGTGCTCCAACACTCCAAATATCTGTTGCCATGTTGATAGGATCATAACTAAGAATTTCAGGAGCAACATATTCAGGAGTACCTATAATTTCCTGAAGTTCTTCACTGTCCTTCACTATTTTTGAGAGGCCAAAATCAACTATCTTAATGTCAACCAATGGAGATTCACTGGTCAGCAGAATATTCTGCGGCTTCAAATCAAGATGAACTACACCATGAGTATATCAAAAGTGCACACCTTCTAAAATCTGTCTCATGAATCTCTGAATATCTTTTTTTTCAAAAGTTATCTTTAAAGATATTTTCTTGGTCTGTCACACACTGGTTAAAGATTTCACCCCCAGCAGCATATTCCAGAACCAAAATCATTTCTGATGGAATCTCATACACTTCATGTAAATTAATCACCCAAGGATTGTCCTGTGCTAGTTCAAGTATAGCAATGTCAAGAATTATCTCCATCTGACAATCTTTGCCTTTTCTTCTTTTTCTCATGAACTTCACTGAAAATTCTTTTCCAGAATCTATCTATCTATCTTTCTTTCTTTCTCTTTCTTTCTTTCTTTCTTTCTGTCTTTCTTTCTTTCTGTCTTTCTTATTTGTGTGTGTGTGTGTGTGTGTGTGTGTGTGTGTGTGTGTATGTGTGTGTGTGTGTGTTACCGGGGATTGAACTCAGGACCCTGTACTTGCCAGGCAAATACATATCCTACTGAGGTGTCTCCCTGGCCCAAGAATCTTTCCTTATACATTTCCTCACCATTGCAAAATTTCTCCTTCCCAGTCCCCGGCCTGGGCTCAGGTGGTAGCTGTCCTGGAAGGACCAGGTGCTCAAGATCTCCATCCGCAGACCACGTGCGTGGACAGGTGGTGGCCGGTGAGGTGTGCTCACACCCAGGCCTGGCACTCAGACCCAAAGGCAGTGACCAACAAGGAGCCGCTACTGCGCTGCTTCTCCAGAGGAATCATGGTGGCAGCAGCAGCCAGGGCAATGACTCCCTTGTGGTCGTCTGAAGAGACTCCTCAACCCGCTGCTCCCCCAGGGTTACTGCATTCCCTTCTTTTACTTTTACTTTTTTTTTTTTTTTGAGGACTCTGCTTATGTCTTTTGCTCTTTCAAGCCCAAAGGATTGTAATTTTTCACTTTCAAATCTATAAGCTTTATGAGCAATAAACATACTGACTCTCTGATATATATATTTTTTAATTTTATTTATTTATTTTTTCTTTTTTCAGAACCTTTGTTTGTTTATTCACTCATTTTTATGGCCTGCTCAGCCCACCCTGAGGGCAGGGCTGGCGCAGCATGTGGAGCCAGGGATTGAACCGTGGTCCCTGAAGCCGTCCAAGTTTTCCCAAGGGGGCGCTTTAGACCACTGAGCCATCCCGCCGGGCCCCAAAGGTGTCTTTTTTTTTTTTTTTTGCAGGACCAGGGTTCAAACTCAGGACCTTACACTTGCCAGGCAGGCACTTGTGCCGCAGAGCTATCTCCCCGGCCCCTCTGATATATTTTATAAAAAATAAATTTTCTATTTTTGGCCATTACACTGGCAAACAAAATTCAAAAGCAAGGATTTATTTTCAATTTCTCTGAAAGTTAATCAATATTCAGAGTTGATACTGTTTCTTATTTTATAAACTTTTTAAGTTTAATTATTTTAGCTGTAATTTCCTTAGTATGAAATGGTTAGTATATACTAACAACCCAAAATCATACTAAGAGTTGTCTTAACCAAACTTAAGACAATAATACTTCAGTTCACCTCTTTTCATTATTCATAATGTATGATAAAGTCTTACCTAAAAAAAAAAAAAATATATATATATATATATATATATATATATATATATCCCAACTATCCCTTTCAATGATTTTTAAATTTTTTATAAAGATCCTATTTTAAAATGAAAGTCAACTTTACTGTGCCTAAATTTTATTATCATCATCATCATCATCATCATTATTAGTCTTTTTGAGACAGGGTCTCACTATGCAGTCCAGGCTGACCTTGAACTCACTTTTGTAGTCCAGGCTGGTCTTGAATTCACACCGATCCTCCTGCCTCAGCCTACCAGGTGCTGGGATTACAAGAGTGTGCGATCACGCCCAGCTAAGTCAATTTTCAAAGAGCCTATGTTTTCCCTTTCTCATGTTTCCCTCCAAACATAATGAAAAACGTCTCACATAATTATTCTTCAAACTAAAAAATCACTAATTAAGCAAAAAAAAAAAAAAATGTTTAAACTACTGAAATAATTTTATAAGTCTGAATTCTAGAATAAAATTAGTGTTTTGCATCCACATATAAAATATTCATGTGGACAACAAGGACCTCCCACTGCTCACCGATCATGTGTCAGCTGCTGAATAAGTTCCTGCCAATGTCTGCTGGCACTCAGGTCTACTTTGTACATTCCTCTGATGTGCTGAATCACTTTTTTTCTCTCAATTCCCTGGGACAGAGATACTGCCTGGGTGATATCTGCAGCTATTTTAGATATATCCTTTGATTTTGAATCAAGACGCTGAAAGAGACTAAGAAAACCATCTGTAAGTACAAATAGGACATTAAACAGTTATCAAAATATAATACTTTAAACTAAAAGGATAAATGAGAGCTAGGGGTGGAGCTAATTGGTAGAGTGCTTGTTTAGCTTATATGAGGTCCCTGGGTTCCATCCCTAGCAAAGGGGAGATGGAGGGTAGCCCACAAAACCAAGTATCAAACCAAAGCAAAAAAAGCTACAAATATATGTAAAATGTAATGGTTCTCCCAAAATACGATTTTTGGAACACATAAATTATACCTTTGTTGATTGTTATTGACTGTTTTCTGCCAAGAGGCTTTACTCACACTTTCTTCAGTTTCATATTTCTTTTGTTCCTAAAAGATTTGGATAATGTGTTACATAAAGTTGTTACTTCTCATCACATGCCAATATTATGGCAGAGCCGAACAAATTATTTTCATTTTTCAGACAATGTCTCTCACTCTGTAGACCAGATCGCAGTAATTCCCCTGCTTCAGCCTCCCTAATGCTGGGATTACAAGCATGTGCCACCATGTCTAGCTCCAATAAACTACTTTTATTTATTTATTTAAGAAATTATTATTTTTTTCCTGTATCCAAGTTGTTTTTAAAAATTTTATTTAACTTTTTCTTGTTTCAGAACTTTTGTTTGTTTATCTATTTATTTTTATGGCCGGCTCAGCCTGCCCTCAGGGCAGGGCTAGTGCAGCATGTGGTGCCGGGGATCAAACCGCAGTCCCTACATCTGCCTAAGCTTTCCTAAGCAGGAGCTTTAGACCACTGAGACATCCTGCTGGGCCCAATAAACAACTTTTAAAACCAAGGAAAACTATATCTGCAGGAGAAAAGAATATTGAAATAAATAACTCAAATAAATTTATAGTTCTCCTTTGTTTTGTGCAATTTAGTTACAGAAATTAGGGTTACAAAAGTATTTAACCAAGGTTGCCAAAAAGTTTACATAGTGATCTCCCTCTCTCTCTCTCTTTTCCTACATATAAATATATATATATTATGGCCAGCTCAGCCTGCCCTGGGGGTGGAGCCATTGCAGCATGTGGTGTGCTGAGGATTGAACCACAATCCTTGCATATGCCTAAGCTTGCCTAAGTAGGTGCTTCAGACTGCTGAGCTATCTTGCTGGCCCCTCCCTCTCTCCCTCTCTCTCTCTCTCTTTCTTTGCTCATTCTTGAGACAGGATCTTGGTATGCTATCCTGGCTAACCTCAAGCTTGAGAGATGAACCTGCCTTGAGGTCCTGAATGCTACTATTACAGGCTTGAGTTATCATTCTAGTCTTAGTTTGCTTTTTCATTAAAGCACACATAACTCAAGATACAGTTCAGCACACCTTTGAGGGCTGGGGGTATAGCTCACTGTCTTAGAACCTTCCTGGCAAGTGTGAGGCCCTGAGTTCGATTCCCAATACAAACAAAAACAAGAAAGAAAGACCACAGCATATCTGTCATTAAAAAAAAAAAAAATCTTTCCATCACCAAAAGCTACTGAGTTTGGATGGATGCCCATAGAGAATAAAAAGTTTCATAAATTTTCTCTCATAGTGCAAAAATACAATAATATAATTATTTCAAGTTTATTATCAATGTATATTATAGCAACAACAACAAAAAAATATTAGCTTGGTATGGTGATGCATACTTATAATCCCAATTACTCCTGGCACAGGAAGATTATAAGTTTGTGGCAGCCTGAGCAACTTAGTGAGATCTTACTTCAAAATCAAATACAGAAGGGCTGGGATATAGCTCTATACACACACACCCCCACACACCCATCCTCCCCCCCACCACGCTATCCTTTAACTAGTGATGGCTCCACTGACTCACCTCCTTGATCATGTGGACAAGGTCTGGTTTTGAGGAGGCACTGGGTGGGATGCACTTGTGACCACACAGTTTTAAAGCACTCATAAGCAGGTGTGCTGCATCCAGTTCTTCTCCAATCAGCTCATCCTCATGATTATGTATCAATTCTGACAGATACAAAACTAACTTGGCTCCATGCTTCAAAGAAATTAAATTGTTTTTAGTTACAAATTTTTATTTCCTCCAATTAAATTACTGAACAGTAAATTAAGTTATATTATTAGATATATTTGGTGAGATCTGAGGACAAGTGAAGTTTAATTATGCAATGTGTATCTCAAGGCATTACAGAATTACTGCTAATTCTGTTAGATATAATAATGTTATGATTAGAGAAGAAAATGTCTTTTCAAATATAATCTAGAGGGCCAGCAAGACGGCTCAGTGGTCTAAAGTGCCTGCTTAGGCAAGCTTAGGCAACTGCAAGGACTGCAACTCGATCCCTGACACCATTGTGTGTGTGTGTGTGTGTGTGTGTGTGTGTGTGTAGTGTGTGTGTATATATATATACATATAAAAATACATGTACATAATCTAGAAAATGTCATAATTGCTATAATTTACTTTAAAATAATGCAGAAAATAAAGAAATGATACCCATATGATAAAATATTAAAATCTAGGTGATGGTCATGTAATATTTATTCAATAAACTACTTAGAACTTACTTCTACATGCATATGGAGGAAAGGGCTGGTTTGGATCAATTTATGAACAGACCCTAAACCAAAATTCAAGCATTGTATTTCTTTTCTTTTAATTTTTTTTCTTGTTTCAGAACTTTGGTTTGTTTGTTTATTTATTTTTATGGCCAGCTCAGCCTGCCCGGAGGGCAGGGCTGGTGCAGCATGTGGTGCTGGGGATCGAACTGTGGTCCCTGCAGCTGCCCAAGCTTTCCTAAGCAGGCACTTTAGACCACTGAGCCATCCTGCCAGGCCCAAGCATCGTATTTCTTAAGGCAATGATAGCTGTCATTTGTAGGGCAATTGGAACTAAACTTCCATGTTTTAAGTGGCCTCTCCATGTTATGGGTATCACACTTGACTGTAATGTGTACAAAATATATTAGGCAATTTTGCCAACAAGCTAAACACATATATTTTACTTTAACATTTTTTGCACTGATGCAAATACCACTGCATTTGGTTTTATGGCATTTTAAACTATGAAAAATATTAAATGTCAACAAATGGATCTGAAAATGATTACATTTTGGATGATATTTAAACTAACATGCTAAATCACATCATGCCATTTCCCCACAGTGTAGGATGAACATATGCAACAGTGAAAATAGCAAAGCTCATTTTAATGCAACATTTTAAATCACTCAAGAGACAGCTGCTACTTGACCAAAAGAGGAAAAGGAACATATGCTGTATGAGTAAAAGCCTTGAAGAGTTGGCAAATAAAGAAAAATGGCAAATAATTGTAATATTTTCATATATGTGTCTTAAAAGTTATGTTCTTAACATACACTTCTAAAATATTTCAAGTTAGTATTCGGTGACATTCCAAAACTATCTTGAAAAACCATTAGAAATACAGTTATTCATTTTGAATATGCAAAGCAACATGATTTTTATTAAACACTAAATTGTTTCTAGTATCTGATTTTAATATCTTCTGGTCATTTATTGATTATAGTTTCTGGGATTGTAAAAGGTGTTCTGAGAACTGGTGGAGGGGAAAACCCTTATATTAAGTTTTTAACAAATTGATTTCTTGGAGGCTGATAGAAGGATCCCTGAGTATATCAGTTTGAGACTGACCTGGACAATGATACAAGACCTAGTTTCAGCACAAACTAATAACACAAAGCTAATTTAAAGAATTAAAGCTATGAAACACAAAGCCTGAAAAAATAATAAAATGGCCAAGTGCATAAAATAAAAAATTCAATGAAAGTTCTTACAAGGAAGATTCTGAGTAGACTAGAGAGGAAAGGCTGCAGAAGCTGCATAGTAAACCAAGTCTGTACACAAGTGGGAAAACTGGGTACATGGATGAAGAGGGTGGGCCTCACATGTGAGGTAGAATGACAATAGGAACACTGAGGATATGAAGAGATTGTGAGAGAAGATAACAACATTATCTTGCAAAGAGGAGAGCTACACACTGGAGAATTTATGAGAACTGATCTGAAACAAGAGAAAAGCAGCCTGGGCTTAAAGTCATAAGCCAAGTACGCATGAATTCAGCTTGTAAGCAACTGTGCCAAGCTGTAAAGATCTCCATGGATGATAGTGTAATAATCTGTATACACATTGTTAAGTGAAGGAAGTAAGGGACAACTGTAGCAGTGGCAACAGTGGGTAGGCAGCCCCCAAGGCTGCAACAATGTCTACAGAGGAGAAGAATCTCTCGGCCTACTCTTTTCCTGTTAGAGAACTCTTGCCCATCTGCTGTAAGCACGTGAAGTGACAGGTCAGGAAGCCCAAATGGGAAGTTGAAAACTGCTGCTAACCACATTCAGTACTCTAGTAGTCAGCTGAACCTGAATGAGCATTAGGCCATGAACGCTTTTGTGAAGTTATCTTTATTTGGAAGACAGAAAATTCTAGGCCTGTGGGGATAGTCTTTTGGCTCCTAGTATAGTATATACTTCCATCAGCTCTTCTCAGTTTATGGGCAGGTTGGTGAAGTGAGCTTTATAAGAGCACAGATGTGCAGAAATTCTGAATTACATCTATAGTTCTAAAATTGCCTGTGATAGAGCAGATTTAGTTGGTGAGTTAATTAAAGCAGGACAGTTATTAAGAGTAAAATAGGGGCCACTTCTAGTGTCGTGATGGCAGCCAACGCGACCACCAACCCGTCTCAGCTCCCGCCGCTAGAGCTGGTGGACAAATGTATAGGATCAAGAATTCACATTGTGATGAAGAGTGATAAGGAAATTGTTGGCACTCTTCTAGGATTTGATGACTTTGTCAATATGGTGCTGGAAGATGTCACTGAATTTGAGATCACACCAGAAGGAAGAAGGATTACTAAATTAGATCAGATCTTACTAAATGGAAATAATATAACCATGCTAGTTCCTGGAGGAGAAGGACTAGAAGTATGAGAGGATTTTCTTGTAGATTTCGTTTTGTCTTACAATGGCACGAAAATAGAATTTTTTTTAACTTTTTAATGTTTAGACTCTACAAAGCTAAATTTCCCGTTAAAGGGAAATACTGTGAAGATGTATTGCATACATATTTTTTTGGTTTCTGTTCAGATCCTATAAATCTTTTGCCTTTTGCTAAGTTAATCATGATTATCTTGGAAAAAGAGAAAGAATGTTTTTCCAAAGACTAAAAAATAAAGATGTTTTGGTTAAAAAAAAAAAAAGAGTAAAATATATAGCATAGCTTGTGTCCTATTAACACAGATTGAAAGCATCTTAGGTATATCTCAGGACAGTAATGCTTAAACCTTACCTCCTGGTTCTAGTGACAAAGATCTTGTAATATAATAATCGAGAGATGAAACGCATAGTAATGAGCCACTAAAATGACTATTTTTTTAAAGATTTTTATTTATTTTTTTTAAGAATTTATCTATCTATCTATCTATCTATCTATCTATCTATCTATCTATCTATCTTGTTTCAGAACCTTTGTTCGTCTATTCACTCATTTTTATGGCCGGCCTAGCCCACCCCAAGAGCAGGGCTGGCGCAGCATGTGGTGCCGGGGATCGAACCGCGGTCCTTGAAGACACCCAACCTTCCCCAAGCAGGCGCTTTAGACCACTGAGCCATCCCACCGGGCCCTAAAATGACTATTAGAAAAGTCTTTTTCATTGTCTGAAGATTATGAAATAAAAAGATCATTATTCTTGAGTCAGATGATGACCACAATGTTATTTTCTGCTCTGAGACTCTGTTTGCAAAGAAAACTTACTTGAGTAACAATGCAGTGACAAGGTCCATTATAATTCAGACCCTGATGCTATTTTACATGTGGTATTTTTTTTTACTAGTATTTGTTCTCTCCCTTTAATAACTACCTCACCTATTTAGAAACTTCCCAGTCCTGGTAATCAGGCAAATAGAAGCCTGCTGGGATAAGGAGTTAAAATAAAGATGTGCCGAATGGCCTGCAGGGCATGTAGGACCAGATAGGAAAACAGGATTACAACAGCAATGGGAGTAACCACGAACACCTAGAACTCCACAAGGTCATCCTGTTTTCTTGACCTTGTTCGCAGGTGCCTTGCAGCTATATGTCACAATATAGTTTAAACATAAATCTTAAGCATACACGATAAGGTTTTATTTTGTTAACCAAAAGTAACCTCAAGGCTAAGACTCAATAGATGAAAATAAAGACCGAAAACGGTGCAGCAGCCTTTTGCTTGAGCCCTCACTTTGCTTGCATTGAGTGTCCATGTGTCTTTGTTTGTGGAGGTGCCGGTGAGTCTTTCCCAACAGAAGCCAGACACAAGGAAGCAATAAACTGTTGGTGTATTCAGTTCCAATATATCTGATACTTCAATATCACTTTGTTAAGTAAGATAACACTATATATACCACTAAATGTCAGTTCTTCACTTTTAAATCATATCTGCTCTTCAATAAACTCACTTCTACAGAATTAGCAGATACCAAACAGCATTGTGTTAACTGTGTTAACTGGAAGCAATGAGGAAGACGATCTGATGATGATATGAAGACACTGATTAGCTCTAGTCCAGACTCAGCAGTCAGCAATACATCTTTGGTCCCATAGACCAACAATCTCCCAAAATACTACTTTTTTTTTTTCTTGTTTCAGAACCTTTATTTGTTTATTCACTCATTTTTATGGCCGGCTCAGCCCGCCCTGAGGGCTGGTGCAGCATGTGGTGCCGGGGATCGAACCACAGTCCCTGAAGCCACCCAAGCTTTCCCAAGCAGGCGCTTTAGACCACTGAGCCATCCCGCTGGGCCCCCAAAATACTACTTTTAATGGATCACTGATACAGTAGATCCAGATTTCTACACTTCCCCAAGAACCACTTTTTGATTCATTAAAATGTTCAGATATAATTACTAAAAACACTAATGATCCAAGCTTAGAATCTAAACATCTGCTGAGGGACTAGAAAAATCATTACTTTAGATACAGCTACTGAAACTGAAGGCTTGTCAATTGGTTGGAACATTTATACAAATATTGGTGAAAGTACATATAACAAAGCAATCTCTGTTAGTGATCACTCTGAGGAAGGGAAGTCTAGACTTTAGGGTGAGTTACCAAAAATGTCTAGCAATGAATTCATAAACAAATGTATGACCATGTGGTGCCTCCTGGTCCCTGCACTTACCTAAACAGGTGCTTAGTCTGCTGAGCTATCTCACTGGCCCACAAAATGCTATTTAAAATTTATTTACTCCCCCCCAGTCTATACTTAGCTTTCTGGCTATTGAATTTCCTTCTTTTTCAGATTGGGTTATTTACTTTAACCCAATTTAATAATTTACTTTAATATTACCTTTTTTTTTTTTTTTTCCTGGGGTCAGGGATAAAGCTCAGCAGACTAAGCACCTGCCTGTAAAGCACAAGATCCTGAGTTGATCCGGGGGGGGGGGGGATTTTATTTGAACTACTTTTCTAAATAAGTTGTATATAACTCTTGTTTGAGATACTCAAAATAAATGTTCTGTAGATAAAATGCCTTTAAACAGTTATTAAAGAAAATACTTCAAGGGGCTAGGGAGAGAGCTCTGTGGCAAAAGTGCCTGCCTGGCAAGTACAGGGTTGTGAGTTTGAACCCTGGTCCCGTAAAAACAAAAAACAAAAACTCCAAGACATGACAATGTTATTGTTTGTGCATAGGTGTCCCTCCAAAGCCTCACACAGTCATGGGGATGGGCAGCTTCTGGAATTTGTAATTGATTATTGTGGAAATGGGTGCCGCCTCTCCCCTGGGGCAGGTGATCTGCATTTCAATATAAAGTAGGAAGAGAAGTTAGCTACTGGAGCAACTGCTAGCTCTCTCCCAGTGCCACGACCATAAAAGGTTGCCCTCTGCCATGTGCTGCTCTACCTTGGAGCCAGCTGAATATAGACCAAATCCTCCAGTAACTGTGGGCTAAATACACCTTTCCTTCCCTCATTTTGAGTGTCAGGTGTTTGTCTCAGCAACGAAAGAAGAGTAACTAAGACAGACAATAAATTAAAAAGGCTTATTTAAGGACTCAGGGATAGCACTTCCTAATTTACACACTGGAAAAAGATTGGAGGAAAAAAAAAAAAAAACTGAGTCTGAACAAAAACATCTAAAGAGAAATACCTAAGGTATAATTTGTTTGGTAAAAAAAAAAAAAAAAATTACATTCATAACATCAGACATGAAAACAGAGTTTAATTTACTTGTTTTGAAACACTTCATATTTTACTAAAAGATACTTACTGGCAGTGATTGGCTAAGACAGTCTCGCAGTATTTCCTGATGATTAGGTTCATGTAGTATTTCAAATATTTGCTTTCTCTCTTGTATAGTGTGGGCTGGTGACAAAATATGTACAAGTAGTCTCCCAAGCTGCATTCGAAATGTTTCCTTACAAGACCACAGAATTTTAGTCCACTGCTGCTTATAGCCACTGCTTTTACTTGAACCCTTAAATCAAAATAGTAGTGAAATTAGGATTATCATTTCTTCAGCAGCAACGTTATAAAGATAAACACACATATACAAATACATACATATATACAAATGGGAATATAAGGGAAAGGAATGTGCAACAATGTTCATAATAGCATTATTCAAAATAGCTGAAATATAGAAATAATTCAAAATTTCTTTTAATGGATAACTTATAAACAAAATGTAGATATACACGTACAATGGAATATTACCCAGCCTTTTAAAAGAAACCAAGTTTCAATACATACTTCACAATATGAGTGAACCTTGAAAATATTATACTAAAAAATAAATCAAACACAAAAGAACAGACAGCACATGATTCCACTTATCTGATGTATATAGAATAGCAATGTTCACAGAAACAAAGCAGAATAATGACTATTGGGATTGAATAATGAGAGCTGTTGTTTAACAGGAACAAAGTTTCAGTTTGGGATGATGAAAACATTCTGGAGATGGATAGTGGTAAGAGCTATACACAACATATGACTGTGCTAATGCTGCTGAATCATACAATAGTTACAGTGGTACATTTTATATTACATATGTTTCACCACAATTTTAAGTAGGGAGAAAAATATTCCTAAAAAAAGTCCCAAGGCATTTAAAAATTTCCAATGTCCCACAAGCCATAAATTAAAAAACAAAATAATCTGATTCTAATGGCAGATAAACCCACGTTGATTTTGCAAGCCTCACCTAGTATAATATTGAGTGTAACAGTCAGAAAAACAAGTTAACCAGAGTCTCCCTAATTTAGTTGGTTAACAACTAATTATAGTTCTACCAACACTAGACTGATCCTCATCAAATCACCTGTCTTGGATTTAAAACTGGAACTGCACATTGTTGGTACCAATGTACTATTCTGAGTTCGGGAGTTTCCTATAACTCCTACTCCTAAGGGCCCTGTGTGAGTTATTTAATTCCAAATGAATCCAGTTTGTATTGCCATTCAGAGCTGGCCAATAAAATCTAGTTTATATTTAGAGATTGGTAAGTCATGACTTACAAGTCCTGGTTAAATTAGATTGGGCTTTGTTATCTAAGGAGTGAACTGACCAAATTTTCCCTGTGGTCAAAGTGACCACAGAAACTCAAGTCAGGTGATGATAAATGGAGTCGGATACCTGTCAGTATTCTCTGTATTATTCTGAAGATGTTAAATACATTTAGCCAAAAACTAAATTTCACAATAATTCAGAAGCCTTGGGAGTATAACTATAAACAAGGTACTTTTACAAATAGGCTACCTTAAAGTTTCAGAGTAATTAGCAAATTACTCTGAGGCTAATCTTCCTAGCCAACAATATTAGAAAATGGCTCTCAGAGGAAAGACTTAAAGCTGCATGAAATAAGTCATTTGGGAATTAGCAACATATATTACTCTATTATTAAAAATTCAACTTGGCTGAGTTTCAGAAACTCTCTGAAAGATTAGAAATATGATTGTATAAATGTGAAGTACAGACACATAAAACCTCTATTCCTTTAAATATTTTCATGTCATTAGTTTACTTACAATACACACTTTGAATCCTTCTACTAGATATGTGAACATTTCTTTCTGAAATGGATTAGAAACTGAAGACTGTTCATGATGAATATTTTCCTCAGAAATTTCAGTCTGCAACATGGAGGTCTGGCTTTGAGTTGTATTTTCTGGAGTTCCCAAAATGTCAATAATGTCTGAATCAAACTCTTTAAATTAAGAATAAAAATTGGTTAAATCACTGATACATAGTTATTATAAATGATGCTGGTAAAAATATGTAATTGCTAATTCCTGTGTACTATATAAATGTAACAGTTGTACTAGATACAGCCGAGGTATCTAGTAGAATGAAATATGATTGCATAAAGACCTGGAAGGGTACTCTTGTCCATATCTCCTCTGTCACTGCTTCTTGGCTACCATAGGTTGAGTAGTTTCCTTTCATTATGCCCTTACATAATGCTGTTTCTGCACTGCAGCCAGTCAACCACACTGAACTCTCCAAGATTGTGAGCCAAAAACCTCTTCCCACTAAGTTATGTCTGCCAAGTATTTTTGTCTCAGTGATAGAAAATGGGACCAACATGAAAACACTAAAAAGCTTTGGTAGTTTCTTAAAACACTAAACATACAATTACCACATGACCCATGAATTGTACCCCTGGGGATTTATCCTCCTAAAATAAAGATTTATGTTCACACAAAACCTGTACATGAATGTTAATAGAAGCCTTATTTGTAATAGTCTAAAAGTGGAAGAAAACCTAGATGTCCCTCACAGGTGAATGGTTAAACAAACTATCATACATCCATATGAAACACTACCAGGGATAGGGGCTACTACTGATACACACAAGAAAATGTAAAATGTTAAATTTTATATGATTCTATTTACAGGGGCATCTTGGTTCCTAAACACTTTTGTTTCAACTTTTGTTTGCAAACACTTTGGTTTGCAAACAGAAGCGCTTGGGAAATTTTCGTTTTTGTTTGCTAACTGTATTGGTTGACAAACATGACCAAATCAAACAAATGTGGCATCTTTTTCAAATCATAAAACAAACTAAGTTCATGAACTGTGATGCCACCATATGGGCATATGGGAATCCTGAAATGACAAAAACAGAAATGGAAGACAGAGCTGCCAGGAGGTAAGAAGAAATAGAGTGGAGAGAAAGGGGGCATAGTGACAAAAGAACAGCAGGAAGGATCCTTGTAGGGGTGGAAACATTTTATCACTTGGCTGTATTCATGTCACTATACTGATAATGACACTGTACTATACAAAGTTCTGCAAGATTCAGAGGAAAACTGGGTAAAAGGTACAAAGAACCTCTTTGCATTATGTCTTTTTTTTTTTTTTTTTTTTGAATTTTTATTTATTTTATTTTTTTCTTGTTTCAGAACCTTTGTTTGTTCATTCATTCATCTTTATGGCTGGCTCAGCCCGCCCTGACGGCAGGGCTGGCACAGCATGTGGTGCCGGGGATCAAACCGCGGTCCCTGAAGCCGCCCAAGGTTTCCCAAGCAGGTGCTTTAGACCACTGAGCCATCCCGCCGGGCCCCGTGAATTTTTATTTTTATTTTATTTTTTTTCTTGTTTCAGAACTTTTGTTTGTTTATTTATTTATTTTTATAGCCAGCTCAGCCTGCCCTGAGGGCAGGGTTGGTGCAGCATGTGGTGCCTGGGATCGAACTGCAGTCCCTCCAGCTGCCTAAGCTTTCTTAAGCAGGCGCTTTAGACCACAGAGTCATCCTGCCAGGTCCTGCATTATGTCTTAATAACTGCATGTGAATCTATACTAATCTCAAAAGAAAAATGTAAAAAATGTGTATTGGAGACATATTGTTTTATAAATCAAGTATCAATCTAAGATGCAATTTAATACATTTAAAAGTAAATTTTTAGGGTCAGGGATATAGCTCAGCAGTGCAGTACCTGCCTGGCAAGTGCGAAGTCCTGAGTTTTATTCCTGGTAACCCTCAAAAAGTGGATTTTTATTGACAACTACCAGTTCCAAGTACGAAATTTTTTTTAATGGTGTGGATGATAAGAACAGAAAAACAACTTTAAAATGTGAAAAGTAACTCATTTCCTCTAAAGTGACCTTTCTTTTATTTTGAATTCAGAGGAAGAACAAGTTAGTTCTACTGTCCTACCTTGATAAATGATCCTGTTGACTGCCAGAACTGTGAGTCTCTGCAATCTCTGTGTAAGCTCCGCATCAGTGGCTTGGCTGGGGTTCTCTGCGCTCATTCTCCTCTGCATCATGGTGTGGAGCTCATCACTGGCCACCAAACGCATTTTCATCAGAAGAGACTCAGTTTGGGCCAGGGGAAATTTTCGAGGACCTTTAAGCATATAAATTGAGATGTCCAATGCCAGTGTTAGTGATCCAGAAATCTGTTTACTGAAATCTACTGGGTAGATTGTAAAAAGAACTTAATTGCTGCAAAGTTAATTTAAACAAAGGAAATAAAGTGATTAAGAGAAAATGGTATTTTTCTTTCTTTAAAGAAGTGCAACAGTATTTCAGGTCTCTAAGTCTGAAATAACAGTATTAAAGTCAGTGACATTGCTTACATGGAAGGATATCATTTGTCAAGGTTGGAGTTTGAAAAACCTGAAGCATCAGATGGACATGAGTAGCTTTGAATGTTTTGATAAAATATTTTAAAATACTGTTTCACTTCTTTATATCCCCAAATCATCAAGAACATTTTAAAGCACATTGTGTCTTAGTAAGAACATTGCTGTTTCTAGATAATTACTGCTGTTTAGCTTTATAAATTAGTAATAAAAATTGTATATCATGACAAAGTAGAAACCAGTCATTAGAAGTAAACAGATCAGAAAAGTGAATATAATTCCAGTGATTTACTATAAAAACTATTTGGGGCAATGGATCATTTGGAATTCAATGCTATAAAAGCATTTATTGAGAAACATTTCTTCTGATTGGACAGGCATAAGTGGTGTTCCTGTGTCATTACTACACCTGCTCCAGAAGGTATCACACAGGTAGCGCATCCAGGAGAAAACTCAGGGGAGGAGTCTTGATTTAGCAGACTGAAGGACAAGGGCATCGGAAGTTGACCATAGGAACGAAAATGATGTCTTGGTAGATGAGGAATAACAGAACCCTTCATTGGAATTGAACCTTTGTTTGATATATGAAAACATACACAAATTTCTATAAATAAGTGCTATAAAACTTACATATGACTAATTTATATCAAGTTTTCGCAAAATATTTAAAAATGATTTCAGTGAACTAAAGCACTTGCCTAGGCAGGCACAGGGACCAGGGTTTGATTCCCAGTGTGCTGTGCCAGCTCAACCTGCAGGGCACTCTGAGACTGGGCATGGTGGTGTGAACCTGTAATCCCAGCGCTTGGAAGGCTAAAAACAGGAAGGATCATTATGAGTCTCATCTGTGTAGTGAGACCCTACAGACCCTGTACTAAATACATTAAAGTAAAAATCCTTAAGTATTTTAGATTGTTCATTATTTTATGTAATGAGGGTTTTTTTATGCATTTAGTATACTACATAGCTCAGACTCATAGTGATCCTCCTGTTTCAGCCTCTCCAGAAGTGGGATTAGTCATGTGCCACCATGCCAAATCTCAATGGCTGGCTCAGTGTGCCAGAGGCATGGCCAGCACAGCATGTGGTGTCAGGAATCGAACTCTGATCCTTATACTTTCCTAAGCAGGCACTTAGTCTGCTGAGGTATCTCACTCATTCTCGTAAGGGTTATTTTAATTAATATATTTTGATGAGTACAGGAACTTTGGAGGCAAAAAAAGAAACAAAAGGAAAAAAAAAACTCCTTTTTTCTGGATATATTTAAGAAAAATACTGTCAGACAGTGTTTTTAATTTAGGCAGATTCTTCTTGAAGTCTGTATCTCGATAATTTTCAGGTTCTAGAAACAGCTGATAAATCATAACCTAGAGGAATAGCAATATAATGAATGAAAGAAGTGTTATCTTCTCTCGTACTTGATGCTGGAAAAAGTGTAAGGATATTCTAATATTCATGCTTTGAAGACACAATGGGTGGGACTCTGGCAAGGTGGGATCAGTGGGCCCAGTGCACACAGGCATGGAGCTTTCCTGTTCCACCTAGCTCTACCACTTAGGAACTTTGGAGGACTCTAGGTGGCCTGCATGACTCTAGTTACCATTGGCCCCTAACATGCAGGAATGTAGCTTGTGCTGGCACTGGCCCAACCTTTTAAGAACCTAGAAGGATTCTGAATGACACATGGGATCCTGGTGAACCTGACCCATACCTGCCACCTAAGTCAAAGCTTTGTTGAGTGTTGACCAGTCACCCCCACTAGTAGCAAGAGCCTTGGTGAGACCGACCCTGCTCCCACTATATTGGAAACCTTACTTACCTACTCCCTACCACTGGTCAGCAACTGAAGTAAAGAAACAAGTCTATCAAACTATATAAGAAATAAGACCAGAAATAACCTCCCAGGTCAAAAAAAGAAATGACAACAATCATGAAAGAATTGCTCAGCACAACTAAAGAAGACATAGATAAAAAACAGAGGAGAATAGAAAAATGATGGAAACCTAAATGAACAATACAGAGAGGAATCAGAATGAAACAGATTCAAATAGATATCCAGGAAACTAAGAATTCCATTGAAAGCTTACAAAACTGCTTGAACAATACTGAAGATAAACTATCAGACCTTGAAGATAGCAATGCAGCCAATGATCATGAAAGAAAAGATCTCTTAAAACTAACAATAGAACAGGAAATATTAATTCAGCAATTACAAGACACAAAGAAAAATAATAAGTGTCAATAAACCAGCAGGAAACAACATAAATGACATGAAAAGACTATTTGTAGAAGTGTTAGCAGAAAACTTTCCAACATGAGACAAGAATCTGACATAAGTGAGGCATATAGAACTCCAAATACCATAATCAAAATAAATCTATACCTAGACACATAATAATCAAGATCTCAGAAATTCAGCAAAAGAATAGAATACTAAAAACTGCTAGCAGGGCTGGCCAAATATCTCAGCAGATTAAAAGCACCTGTAAACAGGTGCAGAGGCCTGCCATGCTGGTTCCACCCCCAGGGCATGCTGAGACAGCAACTGAGACTGGGCATGGTGGCACAGCCTATAATCACAGCTCGTAGGAGGCTGTAAACAGGTGGATCACTACAACTCTTATCTAGTAGTGAGACCCTGAACACCCTGTGGACTCTTCCCTAAAATACAAAAATAAATAAATAAATAAATAAATAAAGCTGCTAGAGAAAAGAAACAGATCACCCACAATGAAAGGTCCATCAGAATCACAGCAATTTCTCAACAAAAATCATCAAATCAAGAAGAACTTGGAGTTAAGTACCTCAGGTCCTGAAAGAAACTAACTTCCAACCCAGACTGATGTCCTAAACTGTCTATCAAATTCAATAGTGAGATAATATCCTTCTATGATAAAGAACAACTGAAAGAACTCATGACTACCAGTATAACTCTATAAAGAGTACTGATAGATATCCTAGAAAGAGACACAAGCAACCACAGCTTCAAGAATAGAAAGGAACCACCAAACAGACTAAGCAATTAAAAAGAGGGAAAAGAGCCAGGCGTGGTGGCGCACGCCTGTAATCCCAGCACTTGGGAGGCTGAGGCAGGAGGACTGGTGCGAGTTCGAGACCAGCCTGGGCTACAAAAGTGAGCTCAGGACCAGCCTCAACTGCATAGCAAGACCCTGTCTCAAAAAAGACAAAAAAAAAAAAATAAATAAATAAATAAAAAGAGGGAAAAAATATGGAACCTATAGTGGGAAAATAACATGACAAAGATAAGCCAAGTACCAATGAAAAGAAGCAGACCAACAAGGTTGAATAAGAAACAAAATACAACAATATGCTGCATATAAGAAACACATTTAACTCAAAAGGAAATTCACAGGCTGAAACTCAAAGGGTGGAAAACAATTTTTATGCCACAGGAAACCAGAAAAAAAGAAAGGATTGCTATTCTGGTTGCTCACAATATCAACTTCAAACAAACAAAAAAAAATCATTCAAAGAGATAAAGAAGATCACCACACTTTTTAAAAAAAACTTCAAGAGAAAGAGGTAACAATTATAAATATATATACACTCGGGGCTGGGGCAATAGCCCCGTGGCACAAGTGCCTGCCTGGCAAGTGCAACATCACGAGTTCAAAATCCAGTCCCACAAACAAACAAACAAAAAAATTATAAATATATATACACCCAATGAAGGAGCACTCACCTACATAAGACAGTCTTAACAGACATGAAAAATAAAATGAGCAATAATACAATTGGAATGGAGACTTTAACCACATCACTGTCACAGATAGGTCAACTAGGCAAAAAAATCATCAAAGAAATAATAAAACTAAACCAAACTTGTTAAGAAATGGACTTAGCAGATCTTTATAAAATGTTTCACCAAGCAAAAACATAATACTCATTCTTCTCAGCTGCACATAGGATGTTCCCCAAAATAGACTATATCCTAGCACAGAGAACATGCTTAAGGAAATGCAAAGGAATTGAAATTATTCCATGCATACTATCTGGCCATAGTGCAATGAAACTGGAAATTACTGACAAAAGAAACTATAGAACACCATAAACACACGGAAATTAAGTAACAGTCTCTTAACAAGTGGGTCACAGATGAAATTAAAGAAATTTAAAAATACTTATAGCCAAGAGTGGTGGTGCATGCCTGTAATCCCAGCACTTGGGAGGCTGAGTCAAGAGGACTGATATGAGTTCGAGACCAGCCTGGGCTACAAAAGTTAGCTCAAGGCCAGCCTGAACTGCGTAGTGAGACCCTATCTCAAAAAGACAAAAAAAAAAAAAAATTACAATCAAATGACAATGTAGATACAACTTACCAGAACCAGTGGGATGCATGAAAGCTATTTTAAGAGGAAAACTTATAGTGTTAAACTGACATATTAGCAAAACAGAACAAACTCAAATAAATGATCTTATGCTGTACCTCAAGTTCCTAGAAAGAAAAAAAGAGTAAGTCAAGCCCAAAGCCCAAAGAAGGCAGGAAATTATAAAAAGGGTATAAATTAATGCAATGGAGATGAATAAAACAATACAAAAAAGAAATGGATCAGAGAGTTGGTTCTTTGAAAGAATAAATAAAATTGATAAACCCCTAGCCAATCTTACCAAAAAAGGAAAGAATAAAACCAAATTCATATAATAAGGAATGAAAAGGTAAAATCACTACAGACCCTAGAGAAATTCACAAGATCATCAATACTTACTTCCAAAATCTTTACTCGCACAAGACAGAAAACACAGAGAATATGGACAGTATACTAAATACGTATAAAATGCCAAAGCTGAGTTAGGATGATATACAAACTCTGAATAACCCAATAACAGGAACCCACAACCCACAAAATTGAAAATGTGATTTAAAAAAAAAAAACAAAAACCTAGCAATAAAGAAAAGCCCAGGTCCTAATGCATTCACAGCTAAATTATCTAAGAAATTTAGGGAAGATTTAATGCCAACTTCTCTCAAACTCTTCAATGAAATTAAAAGGGAACCAATTCTCCCAAACTCAATCCTAAAGGCAAGCAGTATTCTGATACCAAAACCAGAGAAAGATCCAACTAAAAAGAGAACTACAAGCCAATCTCTAATGAATATAGATGCAAAAATCCTAAATAAAATAAAATAAAATCATCAAGTTTATATATCATGACCAAGTGGGATTCATCCCAGGAATACAGGGATGGTTCAACATATGCAAATCCATAAATGTAATACACTATATCAATAGAGCCTAGAATAAAAATTGTATGTTCATCTCAATAGATGCAGAAAAGCTTTTGACAAAGTCCATCACTCATTCATGATAAAAACCTTACAGAGAATTGGAAAATGTTTACTATCTCAACCTGATAAAAACCATCTATGAGAAACCAACAGCCAACATCACACTAAATGGGCAAAAAACTGAAAGCCTTCACTTTAAAATCAGGAGCAAGACAAGATGTCCACTGTAGTGTTTGATACATTATGTCACCTTGGCTGGATCACCTTGGTGGTTCCATACCCTGGGCCCCAAGGGGCAGATAGGGTCTGCCCCAAAGTGACTCAGCACAAGAAGAGTATATAAAAGGGTTGAGGAAGGGTTCAGCGTTCTACTTCCTCAGAGGAACTTCAGTCTTCATAGTTAGCTTGGACTTCATCTCCTGGCTTCCGGCACAGACTCTCTGGCCTCTGGCTTGAATCCTTCAGCTTTCTGCTGCAGATTCTTCAGCCTTCCATCGCAGACCCATTGGCTGACTAATAGAGACTTGCATGGAGCTCAATGAGCTTCAGCTCTTGAGACTGAATCCTTCATTCTCAGGTGTACAGACGCCCTCTGCACACTTCTTAATCCAACTTTGTGGCTGACTGTCATAAGCCAATCTTGTAATTTCTTATACATTTGTACATCTTGTGTTCCTTGTATTATATCTATTCCTCTAGTAAAACCCTAATACATCTACTATCTCCACTACTATTCAATACAGTTGTTGAAAAATTAGCCAGAGCAATTAGACAAGAGAGAGAGAGAAACAGAAGGAATAAGGATTGGAAAACAAAAAGTGGAATTATCATTATTTGTAGATGACACGATACTCTACATAGAGGGCCCTCAAAACTCTACCAAGGGACTTGTAGATTTAATAATCAAATTCAGTAACGTAGCAGAACCCAAAGTTAACACCCAAAAATCAGCAGTACTTTTTTACACACTATATATACTAAGAGAGAAATTAGCAAAACCAGGCCTTTTGCAATAATGTCAAAAAAAAAAAAAAGTAGGAATCAATCTCACAAAAGAAGTAAAAGATTTACACAATGAAAATTATGGTACTCTGAGAAAGATTGAAGAAAATTTGAGAAAATGGAAAAATATTTCTTATTCCTGGATAAGAATAAATATTGTGAAAATGGCCATACTCCCAAAATTGTTTTACAGATTCAAAGCAATACTGATAAAAAATACTATTAGTATACCTCACAGAGCTAGAAAAAGCTTTCCTTAAATTCGTCTGGAATCAGAAGAGACGCAGAATATAAAAAACAATCCTTGGAAACAAAAGTAAGGCAAGAAGTATCATAATCCATGACCTGAAATTATACTATAAAGCTACTGTGATAAAAATCAGTGTAGTACTGGCATAAAAACAGACACAAGGATCAATAGAATACATTAGAGGGGCTGGGTATTTGGCTCAGCAGTAGAATGTTTGCCTAGCAGGCTGGAAGCCCTGGGTTCGGTCCTCAGCACCAAAAAAAGATAAAAACCACCTGTAAAACACAGTTCAACCAAAAAATACAATAAAATAAAAAAAGATCAAGAACACATTAGAAGATACAGACAAAACTAAAACTGGCTCCCATATGCTGGATGTAAAATTAGATCCAAGTCAGTCACAATGCACTAACCTACATTCAAAATGGATCAAGGATTTAAACATTAAAACAGAGACACTAAATCTTCTGGAGAAAACTGTAGGTAGAAATTTTAAAGACATAAGGTAGATAGAAAGTTCAGGAACAAAACCAATTTACATGGGAAATACTTCAAAGAATCAACAACTTGCTCAAAAGCTGTACTTTAAAACAAATCTGTGACAGAGTAAAAAGAAAACTCACAAATAGGAAAAAGTATGGCTGACTTTCTCTTTGATAAAGGCTTCTATCTAGAACATATAAAGAATTTAAAAAATCAGGGCACCCAAATCCAAAGACCCAATCAAAAAATGGGCATCTGAGATGAATATACACTTCTCAGATGAAAAAATACAGATGGGAAGTAAATATATGAAAAATGTTAAACATCACTGGTCATTCAAGAAATGCAAATTAAAACATTGAAATTCCATCTGACCCAAGAAAAAGTGGCCAACATCAAGAAATCAACCAACAACATATGCTGGAGGGGCTATGGGGAAAAAGGAATCTTTCCTCACTGTTGGTGGGAGTACAGACTGATACAACCATTATGGAAATCAGTATGGAGATTCCTTAAAAAGCTAGTATGGGAAATCCCATTCAAGCCAACTATTCCCCTTGAGCATTTTTCCAGAAGAACTAAAAATTTCATACCATAGTGATATATATGCATCCTTGTTTATAGCAGTGCAACTTGTCATAGTTAAATCTTGGAAACAACCAAAATGCCCATCAACAGGGTAATGGATAAAGAATACTCCATTACACAAAAATTTGAAATTTTTATCAGTAGATAGATGTAACTAGAGACCATTCTCTTAACTGAAATAAAGCAGACCCTCATGTGCAAACATTGTATTGTCTCCTACGTGTGAGAAGGATGCAATAGATTCCATGAAAAAGGAATGAACCTACTTGAAAGGAAGGAACTGCTGAGTTGAGGAGAAGGACAGAGGGAGTGGGGAAAAGAGATATATTTATGTATGTAAGCAGGATGGTTCAGACAACTATACTATGGATTTCTGCTGGTCAGTGGAAAGGAGCAGTTAATGCTTATTTTGTCTCCTTTGTTCAATTGCTGGTACTTTTTCTCTTCTTAATTTCTTACATACTTATTTTTTTTTCTTTTTCCAGTTTTGCATATGCATATATTTGGCAATAAGATCAACTACTTGGAAGACAATGCTATACCTTACAACATTGTGAAATTCAACTCCAGCCAGCATCCAGGCCCATCCTGTGTGTGGAACTTCCTCCATTAGACAGGGAACCCTGCGGCAGTGGAACCCTGCGGCAGAACCTCCTTCAGAGAGGCTAGCTAGAGGCACAAACCATTCAGCTGATCCAGGAACAGAACATTTTGTCAGAGTGGCACAACAGGTTCACTTCCAAGGGCTGAAGCAGGAAGAAGTGGAACAAGGCAGCCAGACCCAAACCACACTTACTGGATGAGTTTGAACTTGGTACACCCAGACCTGGTGCTAAGATAATAACTCTACCAAATCTCTACATCAAAGTTCAGAAGATAGTGCTATACAAAATGACAAAAAGAAGGAGCAAAATGCATTCTCAGGCCCAGAGTCCATCCAAAACAAATGCAGGAGATAATAGCATAGAAGAAATTCAAATGACACACCTGAAATCTCTAAAATGATAGCATCTAAATTAAAGAAACAACTACAGGAAAGCATACAGGAAATCATATCAGGAATAATTTCTGAAGTATAAAAAGAAATAACTATAACGAAAGAAGTATTAAGTGCTTCTAAAGAAGACACTGATAAAAAAAATAGAAAACAGAAAAATGATGGAATCCTTGAATGAGTAATACAGGAAAGTAACAGAATGCAAGAAGCAGATTCAAAGTGATATACAGGAAATTAAAACCTCAATTACAAGCTGGCAAAACCATTGGAATGAAAGTGAACATAGACTTTCAGAGCTTGAAGACACCATTGCAGCTAGTGAAAAGGTAAGACAAGATCTCTTAAAAACAATTAGGATGCAGGAAAAAACAATTCAACATCTGGAAGACAATGCAAAGATGAACAACGTGAGACTAATAGGCATCAATGAGAAAGAAGGAGTCAATACAAATGACATAAAAAGAATATGGGCAGAAGTAATAGAAGAAAACTTCTCAGATATGGGGAAACAATGACATACAGACAACTGAAGCATATAAAACTCTAAATAATATCAACCCAATTTAAACCACACTAGACATATAATAATTAAGATCCTAGAAATTCAGCACAGGAACAATATACTAAAAACTGCTAGAGAAAAGAAATATCACATTTAAAAGAAAACCCATCAGAATAACAGCAGTTTCTCTTCACAAACCATCAAGTCAAGAAGAGCATGGAGCAAAGTACTTCAAGTCTTGTAAGAAAACAAATTCCAACACAGACTAGAGGGTGGATATCAAGGAAATAGCAGTAGCTCAGTCCCACAAGTGACACCTGGCCACCAGTAAGCATCATGGACACTGTCAACGTCCACCACATACTAAAATTTTGTGGAATACCCTATTGTTTACAGCCTCACAAGAGTTGGGATTACAGGCATGCATCACCATGCCCAGCCTCAATTGTCTAAGCATGCCCTGGGGGCAGGACCGGCAGGGCGGGCCCAGGTATCAAACCTCTGGTCCCTGTGCCTGCTTGTAGGTGCTTTAATCCCCTGAGCTATTTGGCCAGCCCTTGAGGTTTTCATTTGTTATCCAGGACTATACAGCAACTTTTCTTGCTTTCTGGATTATGGTCTTTGTTATTTTCTATATGCTATGTCTAGAGGTACTAGAATATTTTGAGTTTGTATAGCTGGAAAATATTTTACTTTTAGCTTTCAAAGTTATGTTTGCTGGGGCCCGGCGGGATGGCTCAGTGGTCTAAAGCGCCTGCTTGAGAAAGCTTGGGCGGCTTCAGGGACCGCGGTTCGATCCCCGGCACCACATGCTGCGCCAGCCTTGCCCTCGGTGTGGGCTGTGTCGGCCATAAAAATGAGTGAATAAACAAAGGTTGTGAAACAAGAAAAAAAAACAAAAACAAAAAACAAAAAAAAAAAACAAAAAAAAACAAAGTTATGTTTGCTAAGTATAAAACTCAATAAGAACAGATCTTTTTTTTTTTTTTTTTTTCAGTCCTTTGAATAAACAAGTCTAGTTTCTTACCTACTGGCTCTTTTTTTTTCTAATGTGGAATAAGATGCTATTTAATTTTGTTCTTCTATAGTTAATATTTTTTCCTATGTATATGCTTTAATTATTTTCTTTATAATTAGTTTTGCACAATTTCATTTTTGTGTATCTTGGTATAATTTATTCTTGGGCAAAAGGTACAGTTTTCTTAAAAATGTGGTGCTATAATTTTAACTAAATTCAGAAATTTTAAATCTTTAAATATTTATTGTCTATCCCATCCTAATTTGAGAATTCTAATTATATGAATATAAGTTTCTTGATTTTTTTCAGAGTGAACTGTTATATGACTGATCTGTAAACTCTTCTTCACATTTATTATAGGTCATTTTATTGTTATATTCATTTAAATTTGTAAATAATTTTTTTACAATGTGTAATCTATTATTAATCTCATGTATTCATTTCACAAATGTTTCTCTAAAATTCACTCTGTCTACATCTTATGTATCTCAGAGTTCAATATTTGTCTATAATTTTTAATTTGCTATGTAATTATTGATTTTCAATAAAGTTAATGAGTTAAAAATTTATATTACTCTGTTAAGTGAAATTCTATATCACTTGGAATTTTTCTGTTTTAATACTATTTTATACTCTCAATTCTTATTCTCTCTCTCTTTTCTTTCTTTATTTTTTTTTTTCTTGTTTCAGAACTTTTGTCTGTTTATTTATTTTTATGGCTGGCTCAGCTTGCCCTGTGGGCAGGGCTGGTGCAGCATGTGGTGCGAGGGATTGAACTGCGGTCCGTGCAGCCGTCTAAGCTTTCCTAAGCAGGTGCTTTAGACCACTGAGCCATCCTGCTAGGCTCCTCTCTCTCTTTTCTTGAGGCAGTCTTGCAGTATAGCTCAGAATGGCCTCAAACTTGTGGTGATCCTGCCTCAGACTCCCGAATGCTGGGAGTGTGTGTACCACTACATCCAGCCAGAGCTGGATCTTTTTAAGACTTGGTTTCCTCATGTGTACCACTACATCCAGCCAGAGCTGGTTCTTTTTAAGACTTGGTTTCCTCATGTGTAACATGTGGGTTAGAAAATAAAACCAAACTTATCTCACAGGTAAGTATTATGGTATTTATTACTTTCTACATTGTCATCATATATGTATTGATATCTGTATCAGTCATTTCCTGGAGTACAAGTTCCATGAGAATAAATGTAGTAGTAAGTAGCACGTGGCTGGTACTCAATAATTGTCATCATTGATTTACTGGTTAAAATACACATGTATCTTTATGAATGACAATTTTCCTGTATATAAAATATATACTTTTTTTTTTTTTTTTTCGAGTCAGGGTCTTGCTATGTAGTTCAGGCTGGCCTTGAACTCACTTTTGTAGCCCAGGCTGGTCTTGAACTCACACTGATCTTCCTGCCTCAGCCTCCCAAGTGCTGGGAGTATAGGCATGCACCACCACACCCAGCTAAAATATATACTTTAAATAACACTGTAATGTTTAATTTTTCTACCTTTATGCACTAAAGGTAACATGTACAGTTTTTACATTGGTAAGTAGAGAAATATGCTATCCTACTAAATAGGAAAAACAAATAAATACTGTTTATTGGTAAAATTGGGGAAGAAAATATATCAATAGAATAAAGAATACATGTTAATATATTGTTAATATGGAATGAAGTCTCAAATACATTGATTAGAGGTAAAAATAATTTTGTAAATAGTAGGTAGAACATGTACCACTTAGAAAATTATATCGTTCTTCTTTGTATCTATGAAAAACCAAAGACACAAAGGCTAAGGAACCAGGGCCCTGTTCATCAAGTAGAAGGGAACTCAGAGCTATTGAGTGGAAGAATGGTACATATACATTAGGTTGTAAGGACATTAATCTAGCAATCATGTGTCTAATTCCTCCCCTAGACATGACCAGAGTGCTTCTGGAAAAATGCTGTTCCTCACCAAGTACATTCTGGGGTTCATAGCCCGTGTAAAAGTCTGTTCATTATCAAAGCATAGTGTTTAGTGGTAGGGGAAGCTGTAGGCCCTGGCAATTCCATCTACTAGAAGTGCTGGGCTGCTGCAATGGGACTGGATGTGTGCATCATCTCAGATGTTTTCAACAAATGCTAAGTAAGTTTATTTAGGAAAACAAAACAAACCTCCATTAAATATTTATCAGCAATGAGAATGGTTTTTAAGTTGTTGAAGTAATAATTTATTATCTAATTGGTGGAAATGATTGATAGAAAAAGAAATCTCTCTAAGAGGCCACTGAGATAGCTCAGCAGAGATACCTCAACAGATTAAGTGTCTGCTTAGGCAAGTACAGGAACTGGGTTCCATCTCTGAAATCACATGTTGAACCAGTCCTGCCCTGAGGCGTACTAAATAGGCCACTGAGACCAAGTGTGGTGGCACATGCCTGTAATTCCAGTACTAGGGAGAATGAAAACAGGAGGATCACTACAAGTCCAAGCTGTGTAGTGAGACCTTATACCAAATACATAAAAAAAAGAAAAAATCCCTCTAAGTCACTTCTAAATTGTAAACAGCTGGACTTAAATATGTTTTTGTGGTCATACTGCTCAAAAGCAGAGGAATTTCGGTATTATATTCTATGTTTTGTATCTATAGTACACACAGCCAGTATACTTGTGATAGTAAAACTAAAAATGAAGATAAGTCTTTGTTAAATATATCTGTAAAAAAGAAAACATGAAAGCAATTACAAAGAAACAGTTGAACATAAAGTGGTATTCTCTAAACTTAATTCACAGAATTTCAGTAAGAATAATGTTCAAAATAGGAAGAACTCTGGCAAGAGTTTTATTTTATTTTATTTTATTTATTTATTTATCTTTTTCTGGCAAGAGTTTTAAAAACCTGTGCTAGACCTGAAAAGACTAGATGTAGAATGGGACAAAAGGGAAAAAGTGTCAGGCTGGCCAAATAAGATGTGCATTCCAGCTGTCCCTAATTTTAACATATAGGGAGCCTGTAAGAAAGAGGAAGCTGGACTGGTTGATTTGTAGGGCTCTTTATTAAGCTTAGGAATTTGCAGCATTCTATAAGCCTCATAAAGATGACAGCCATTATATTTACTTAAAATGAAAAATAAGCCCAAGTAAAGTTGGGCATTATGGCTTGTGTTCACAGTCCTAGCTCCTTGGCAGGCTGAGGCAAAGGATCATTTAAGCCCAGGAGTTCAAGGCTAGCATGGGCAATAAACTGCCTCAAAAGAAAACAAAAACAGAAAACATAGCCCAAGTATTATAAAAGGCTACTGAAATAAGAAAGAAGAAGAGTGATGCTGTAAGGAGTGAAAACCCACTATCCATTTAAAAATGAGTAAGGCCAAAAACAAAACAATAAACTTGTAGCTAAGCAGGGCTTTAAAATTCAAGCTGACAAAGATGTCAGCATCTAAAAAGAGAGATGACACTTGTTGGAGGAACTGCTAATCCAAGAGAAAACAGCAAGAAGGGGGGCCACTGTGTTAGCCAGCACAGGCACAAACCAATCATTAATCAGGGATGCAGGCAAAGAAGCACAAGAGTATATAAGAGCAAGAGAAAGAGTAAAAAGAAGCAAGCAGCAGGAGAACAGCTGTGTACTGTCTGACATGAGCAGAAGGTCAGTGATTATGGGTAGAGGCTTTCCAAGGAAGCTGTTCAAGTCACCTTTTTTTTTTTTGTCTTTTTGAGACAGGGTCTCGCTATGCAGTTGAGGCTGGCCTTGAGCTCACTTTTGTAGCCCAGGCTGGTCTCGAACTCACACCAATCCTCCTGCCTCAGCCTCCCAAGTGCTGGGATTACAGGCGTGAGCCACCACGCCCGGCTCAAGTCACCTTTTGGCATGTAAAAACCTGGGCAAGATTGCTAGGAAAGGACATCATTTTACTCAGGGTGAAGGAGAGGTACAATGAGAAGGCAGCAAGAGGAGAGACTTCATTCAGATAATAATAAAAAAAAATTGTATGGGGCAATAAGTTCAGTTTATAGATATTTTAGGATTTTAGGGGTTTTTTATTTTTTTAATTTTTCTTGTTTCAGAACCTTTGTTTGTTTATTCACTCATTTTCATGGCTGGCTCAGCCCACCCCGAGGGCAGGGCTGGAGCAGCATGTGGTACCGGGGATCGAACTGCGGTCCCTGAAGCCGCCCAAGCTTTCCCAAGCAGGCGCTTTAGAGCACTGAGCCATCCCGCCAGGCCCTTTAGGGTTTTTATTATATGGTTTTTTATCTAACTTAACTGAAACTTACATTAATGTAAAACACATTTGAGAAAAGCTTCTCTGTTTTTTTGTATCACTCGGTATTCAGGCTAATCTCAAAACTCACTAGGTAGCTCCAGTTAGCCTCAAACTCATGGCAATCCTTAGCCTACCGAGTGCTAGGATTTGTACCACTGTACCTGGCAAAATTTCACACAAGTAGATTTGACCTTGAAATCCTTTAACACTACAAAGGCAATCAAACATCAAACAATATACCAAACAATACACCAAGTACTCTGTTTAGAGATACATGCATGCATGTATGTGTGTGCATACACACACACCCACACTTATGTATATTCACTATGTATAGTTACATACACATATGTACATATATACATGGTCCTATGTGATGTTTAAATATCATCTTGCTGGAGGGGCTGGGGACATAGCTCTGTGGCACAAGTGTCTGCCTGGCAAGTGCAAGGTCGTGAGTTTGAACCCCGATTCCGCGAAAATAAATAAATAAATATCATCTTGCTGGATTGTGTTTATATACATGCAACAGCAAATTCCTCTGGAAAACATATGGAGGCCTAACAGTATTAATACTTATTTAGTATTAATACGTGGTAGTATTAGTAGTGGTAGAGGATGAACCAAACTTCACCTTCATTCTCTTCCTCGTGTCACATTTCTAGCTAAATGACTTTCTTTCAAACCTCTGAACTATTTAGCTCCTTTTCTGCCTTGGGTCATAACAAACTGCTCATTTATCCTCTGACTCTACCTTACTCACTCCATTCTCATGCTGTATTACCATACAGTATTGAAATTACTTCCACAGAAGCCTCCTTCACTCTTGCTTTAAATTCAGTTGCTCCTGGTGTACTCTCTATCCCTACCCTCTGCATTTACCTACTATTTTATGATCTCTACAAGGCAAAATCTGTGTCTCCAACATTTAGCACAGGTCTTGGTTCATGGTAGGTGCTCAAGAAATAACCAAATGAGAACATCACTGTAAAGAAAGTAGAATAATTTCTTTTGAGGAGAAAATTTCTCAAATGTTATAGGTTAACTTAAACTAAGAACTATTTTTAAAATGTGAATGGAATCAGAATATGGGGAAGTCAATTTGTAAATAATTAAAACTTATTTTAATACTCACCAGCAATGCTTTTTCGTTTTTGAAATTCTGCATGGTGGGGAGCAGAAGATGACTGCATTGCATCTTCAGGGTTTTCAGAGTCATGATTTGCTGTGCTCCTTATAAATTCTAGTGCAGCATGGAGAACTCTAAGCTGTAGGGCAAGAGCCATACCTACAAAGAGAAGAAACTAGGATGTTTCCAAGCTATAAGATCATTAATTTTTTTTTTTTCTTGTCTTTTTGAGACAGGGTCTCGCTATGCAGTTGAGACTGGCCTTGAGCTCACTTTTGTAGCCCAGGCTGGTCTCGAACTCGCACTGATCCTCCTGCCTCAGTCTCCCGAGTGCTGGGATTACAGGTGTGAGCCACCACGCCCGGCTTAAGATCATTAATTTTATAACTGATCTTATTTTTTTATGTCTTCCAATGTCTAAACTATTATTAGATACTAATTTAAAATTTTTGATTAACATGTTTTCAATGCTAGTCAGATTTTTTAACTGTGCTTAAAAACAACTCATTTTTGGTAGTCCTAGGGATTGATCCCAAGCACTTTACCAGTAAGCCTCATCCCTAGCCTCAAAAAGCAATTTTAAGGCATTTTAAAAGTCACAATAAAAAGGTAAAGTAAAAATACTCATAAAGTTGAAAATTGATTTAACTATACATAACTTATTTGTATAGTCAACTTTTGTAAAGTCAAAAGTTTAGCCAGCAGTCTTCATATTTTTCGATTTCATGTTAACTTCAATATATGCCATTAATAAATCAGTAGCTTCTTCTGATGCTATGTTATGCTGCCAGCTTCTATTAAGGCATCACTTTTTCTATTTAGGCCACTCCAAAAGGCTATTTTTTGTTTTGTTTTAGTGTACATGTTTAGTACAGGGTCTATAGGGTCTCTCTACACAGATTGGACTCGTAGTGACCCTCTTGTTTTCAACTTCCCAAGTACTGGGACCATAGGCCTCACCCCAGTCTCACTTGAAGTCTCAGCATGCCCTGGGGGCGGGGCCAGCATAGCATCCTGGGGATTGAACCTCCATCTGCCTAGCAGGCACTTTACTCAGTTGAACTATCTGGCTAGTCCTCAAAAGGCTGTTTGTTTTAAAGCCAATCAGTATTATCACAAAGTTCAGGTTAAACTTTCAGTAAAAAAATTATTAAGAAGACATTAGGCTTGGGGCTGGTGAGATGGCTCAGCGGTCTAAAGCACCTGCTTAGGCAAGCTTAGGCAACAGGGTCCTTGGTTCAACCCCCAGCACCACATGCTACACCACCCCCACCCCCAGGGCAGACTGAGCCAGCCATTCAAAAAAAAGGAAAAGAAGACATTAGGCTCTAGTACAATGTCTGCTACTATACAACTTCCCCTCAAAATCCATAAAAATTAAATCTTACTTTGTGTCTTCTTGTTTTTGCTATTTTGAAGATATCCAAGTAGTACAATAAGATCTTCAATAACTCTGAAATATTGTGAACCCGAGGAACTGCAAGCATGAATTGTAACTGCTATGAAAAGTTGCTGTATATCACATGCAAGTAATTTGTACTCATTCAAAGGAATGCTAAAGATAATCAAAAAGCAAAAACAAAAAATAGAATATTTATAAGAACAAGAACCAATAATGTAAGACAAAGAGAAATGATATAAATTCTTACTGTATTGGCATGCATTCATTCAATATTTATTCATGCTAGGTCTACACAGGTAATACACACTGAATACTAAAAATAGAAATGAGATGACACTCTTTACTGTCAAAATAGTCTTCCAGAGGAACAAGCAACTATAAAGATCATTATGACGGTAAATGGTGTTTAATAGAAGAGATTAACCCAAGAGAGGGGTAACACATACGCAGGTTTATGGCTTATATTAAGGATGAACAGCATTAAGGGGATGAGCAAAAATATTCTGGAAGGCTCCCAAGAGAAGGTGAATGTAACTAAATTAACTTCTCTGAATCCCACTGTGATTTTTAAATTGTAATAGATTTAAATATATATTAATCACCTCTAAATACACAATAACTATAAATTAGTTATTTCTGCCTCTCAATTTTAACCTTGATAATCTACCTCAGTGAGTGCTATTAGGCCATGCATTCCTATTTATTTTTTTTGAATCAAGCAAAGGTTAAACATAGTAACCATTAATAGAGTACTATTTAGTGCTATCAGTAAGCGTAACTTTTTTTTACAAAGTGAACAAAATCTACTTTTAAAATAAGCTGCAGGTGCCTTATTACGTTTTGTCATCTTCATGTACTATACTGCAATCAAGACTGTTTTGAGAAAACATAATATTTTATATTTCTTTGTGTTTCTCATATGCCTAGATACAGGCCCTAAATGTAATACATGCTCAATGAAATCTGAACCAAATTGAATGCAAAGAAGTCTTTCCTTGGTCTAGAGAATCATAAAACACATCCTTTTTCTTGCTGTAAAAGTATAGATAACATTTAATGCTTTGCCACATCCAAAGATTTAACATTATGTTAGTAAAAATGAGGCTCTGTGTACCATAAGAGAAAACACCAAAGATATAGTCCTAAATGAAAATCTAATCTCCTAGTATATTTTTAGAAACTGTTATTTGTGAGGCAACTCTTTGCCTAAGTATTTTTGACTGTCATAAATTAATTTATGGTTAACAGTGATTGAATATGACTATTATAAATTAATTTATGATAGTAGTGATAGACTATGCTAATAAGCATATCAAGTTTAAAACACAGGCTTGTGAAGTCAGCAGATTTAGTCTTAGGCTCCCTGCTGTTTACTAGCTGTGTAATATTCCATGAGATACTGTATCTCTGTAATCCTGAATTTTCTATTACAAATGAAGATTATAATTTTTATAAATACATTGTGGAAGCTTGGTAAATATCTTTGGCATATTAAACTTATTCTATTTGTCTTCATGTTCTAAGTGCATAAAAAGATAAACAACTTAACTAAACTTTGTTAAAAATGATTTTAAAAAAACAAACAAAAAATACCTGTACTCTCCAAGTTAATGTAATAAATATTGAGGAAAAGAAATTCTTTTAAAGTATTATGAGAAATTAAGTTGATTTAAAGGAAGTTATTATTAAAGTTTCCCTTTATTAGATGTAATTTTAATTAATTCAAACTTACTTCTTTTCTAATCCATTCAGGGCTGCTACTGTATTACATAACACATAGAGTAGACCATTATCCAACAACATATCTGCTACTTTAGAACAAGAATTTAAAATCTGGATCATAAGTAAAAGAGCATTATGCAAGAGTATGTTGTCATATAGGGAGGTTTCCATTAGTCCCAGGATAGGAATGGCAGACCACTTCTGAAAAAGTCCCATGGTTTTCACATCTTCTAGATCAAATCTATAATAATAACAGCAATTAGAATCAATTAGTTACAGAACAAGAATCAATGACTGAGACTGTAGGCCATTTTGTTGACCACTTAATGTTCTAAAAAATAAGTTTGAGGAATAAAGATTCTTAGCCTTTTTTAAAAGAGTACACATCTCTAAAAATAAATAAAGGCTATTTTTAGAGTTCATCTCAAGATGTACAAATGTTCAAAGGAATGATACACACAATCTCAAAATTTTGACTAACTCATTTTGTGGGCTCTTCTATCCAAAGAATCTCTGCATTAAGGCCTAATAAGAAGAATATTTTATGTATTTGGTACATGGTCTCACTATGCAGCTCAGATGCTTAGTGATCCTCCTGTTTTCAGCCTTCCCAGTGCTGGGATTACAGGCATGCCTAAGCAGCTGCTTAGTCTGCTGAGCTATCTCAGTGGGCCCTAATAATAAGTATATAGAAAAAGTATCTGTACTTTATTTATTTGGGAGATAGTAAGATAGCAAAAAGAGGGTTAGCATAAAAAAAATGAATCTTGAGTTCTTGTCTCTATTTGCCCCTATTAGCAAAATTATTTAAACCTATTGTGCCTTATTTTTCTCGTATGTCGAATATATGTCATGATATCTGCACTTTTTACTCAAGACTTGTGAGACTCAAATGATATAACATAGAATTGTGTGGAAAAATCCAAAGTATTTAAGTACACAGTACCACTGAAATTAACACAATAATGAACTAACACCTTAGTGTCTGACAATGTCTACCACAATCAGTACGTAATTCTCTATTATAAAAAGAATTAAGTATTCTGCCAAACCTTTGGACTCAGTGAAATATACCCTGTGCTTTTTGTAGTTATTTTCTTTTCCTTTTATTTTAGGGAAGGGTCTACAGGGTGTTCAGGGTCTCACTACTAGATTGGACTCAGTGATCTGCCCGTTTACGGCCTCCCAAGAGATGGGATTACAGGTGCGTGCTACCACGCCCAGTCTCAATTGCTGTCTCAGCAAGCTCCTGCAGAGCTTTAATCTGTTGAGCTCTTTGGTTGGTCCTTTTGCATTTATTTTCTAATCTTTTGGCACTATACTGGGGTTAAATCTCAGCAATCAACAGGCCTAGGTCTTCCAGGCAGGAGCCTATTCTTCTCCCAGATGACCTGAGGGCTCCAAGAGGACTGGGGAGATCCTGAGCAGATTACCTGGGTAATCTGTTACTGAGAATAAATGGGGCATCTTTCTTTTCTGGCAGCTTTCTCATATTAATCCTAGATGTCAAGTTGTTATAATTTTCTTTCATTTGATGTAATACATTTTTAGTTTAGACATTGTAGAAAGACTATCATATGTAAAAAAATAAATTGATTCACCTGGAAAATTACTTTTAAAATATTTTTTTCTAAGGGTAAGAAAATAATTGTGCTAAGAGTACACTAAATTTTACACTTGAAATAAAGGATCCCCAATTATGGTGGAGGGAAGAACCCACTTACTCTTCATCAAGGCTAATACGTCGACCAAAGAACATTTCAATGAAGCATTCTAACAATTCCTGAGTTCCTCGATGAAGATACAATTGATTGGCTAGCAAGGAAAAGCCACGATTCTTCAGAAATTTATCTTTTTGCTCCTTAGATGCTCTATTAAAATATGCATGTAATAGCTAAAGAAAAAGTTTAAGACAATTTAAACCATATGTTAAAATGTGATAGATGCAAGTCAAACAAGGTAGCACACTTGTATTTATAAGTTATTAATAAATATAGAATAGCACAAAAAGATGCCACCTCTATAAGAAGTAATTCTGACTACTGTGGAATGCTAGTGCTGATGCTGTCTTGAGGATCTTAATTCTGTAGTGATAAAGCCAGTATTCCCAGCTGTGCATGGAAATCTAAGTACTCTGGCCACTGTAGTTGCGTATAAATGGAGTATCTGTGCCTAACTGTGAAGAAAAAATTTCAGTGTATTAGGTTTTTTCAGGAAACTTTTTTATGTTAATATTAATCTACCTATCCTTAAACCTCTATATCCAGACATTTTCACGTCTATGGTCCTGGGGATTGAACCCAGAGCTCTGTGTGTATACTAGTGAAGTCCATTACTACTGAGCTGCCCTTTTGAATCTATTTTTAGACTTCCTACTAGATTATTTTATGCAGAGCACAGGTTGGAATTTCTAACCTTCCTAGTTTCATAGATAAAATTATTTAAGACTGAGCTAATTAATTTTCCTTTCAAACCCACTTCTTTCCTGATTGCACATGAAATGGACCTTAGCACCATTCTGCTAAATGTCAAAGTAAAACTGACTTTTCTGTTCCTGGTTGCCACATGCAATTATGAAGGCCTCTCCCACTTCAACAAAAGTCTCTATTTTTCCTTTTACTTTAATTAATCCAATTTAGGAACCCTTCTGGAATTATTTCTGTGGATATTAGCCTAGTCTGCTAATAGCTGCAGTCACATCTCCCCATGGTTACTAAGCTGGCCTGCCAACAGACTAATACTTCTCTCCTTCAATCACTCCCTCACAGTAAGGACAGGTAGTAACACTTTACCAAACACACATCCATTTACTACCCTGCTTGGAAAAGACTCTGGGTGATATCTGAGTTGAAAGTCAAAGTAAATGTCTAAAACTTTATAATATACTGTGGAAGAGATTTCCAGGGAAACCACATGTTCCTTGTAAATTTTTGTGATCTTATATGTTCAGATATGTGAATTTACTAGAAGATATTTAAAAATATGAATCAATATATGGAGGACTTACAACTGGCTAATACATACAAAATAAAAGGAAATGACAGACTATAGATAGATAGATACAGATTTTTTTTTATTTTAGGAAAGGGTCAACAGGGTGTTCAGGGTCTCACTACAAGTCGTACTCATAGTGATCCACCTGTTTGCAGCCTCCCAAGAGCTGGGATTTATAGGCACCACCACTCCCAGTCTCAGTTGCTGTCTCAGGGCACCCTGTGGGCAGGGCCAGTGCAGCAGGCCTGGGGATCAAATCCCTGGCCCCTGAGCCTGCTTGCAGGTGCTTTAATCTGCTGAGCTATTTGGCTGGCCCTCAACAAACTATATATGTTAATTCATTATTTGTAACTATAAAAAAAAATATATATATATATATATAGACATATATATATATATATATATATATATATATATATATATGTCTGTCTTCTTTAACATATTTAAGTACATTTAAAAAATATGTTTTTTGTACTGAAGACTGAACTTAAGACCTTGAGCTTGCCAAGCAGATGATGTGCCACTGAACTATATTCCTGGCCCACAAAAGTTTAAAATACATGTATGTTTATGTTTGTTTTCTTGATTAAAACACTTTCATAGGATTTGTCTTACTTTAATAACTCCTTGTTGTATGGCTGGTGATGGATGATTAATGAGGACTAAGAGTGTATCTGCTTGAATAAGCTTCTCCATTACATCTTCCAGCATAACATCAGGCAGGATGAGGAGAATACCACTTAAGAGTTCATATAATCCACAGCATATAGGTATTAAGCAGTCTTCTGTGGCACTAAGACAGAGACCAAAAGAATCTTACTAACTGCACCAGGGAGAAAACTACATGATGATTACCTCAGGAACTATGATGAATGGTAATTTTGCATGAAACAAATACTCATAATGTTTAAGAAATATTACCTAATTTAACTGTGATCAAAATTACCCTCACTTTTCATTACTGATATTTTTAAGCATTTAGTATACTAAACACTGTTTTAGTCTGAATGTATGACATGTGTATGACATGTAATACAGTAGTCATTGCCACTTGAGCTATTTCAACAATTTAAATTAAAAGTTCCACAGCTGCATTGGTGATATTTCAAGTTCTCAGCAGCAGGTGTCTACTGTGGTGGACAGCACAGAGAAGATGTGCCAATCCTACAGAAAATTTCACAGAATAGTGCCCCTTGAAATGCTACTGGAAATAAGAATCAGTCTGATCACTTCCCTAAAATAATTTTTTACCAATAACTTCAAGGAATTACATAAATGACAAGAGAGATTTTTTGAGAAATATTTAGCTTTTGAACACATGAAATTAATATGACCTAATATTAAAATGAGGAAAAAAGCATGTTTGGTATCAAAACAAAGTTGTATTTTAAGATATGGCATAATGAGGACATTTCTAGAAGTGGAGAATCTTGAAAGAACATTTAAAAATGGAGAGGGCACACAAAATGTAGGAATACCTGTGAGTACTTATAGCTCGGTTATAGTTGGATTGATAACCAAGAGAAAAGGCCAAGTTTTCCCAATTATCAGTGCTTCTATCAACGTGACTGGGCCAATGGCCAACATGTGCAGCTCCATTCTGTGAAGGAAAAGCTAGCCCCAGACTTGCAATTGTGCTGTGGCTTTGCTGGAACGAGGCTAGACCTTTAAGGTTATCGGGTCTGCGCAGGCAGGAATCATCCCCAAGACTGTCATCATCTGATCTGTGCTCTGCTTCCAACTCTTTATGATCAACTCCGCCCATGGAAAATCTCAGTGTTCCTTTTGGGATGCCACTGGCAGAGGTTTGGGATGTAGGAACAACATCTGCTTCACAAACAGCTTTGGCAGACTCACAGCTACTGACGAATGCATCTTCTTTGCTTGCTTGCAGCATGTCAAAACTCCCCAAAAGATTCTGTTTCTCTGCTTGGGTAGTAACATAAGTGTCTACTATGTTTTGTAACTTGTCTATACTACAACCCAAACTTCCAGTCAATTTTTGTGGCTGTGTTAGTGTTGAAGTAGGAAATGCTGGCAGGCTTCTAGAACGTAGCATGTGAGCAGCCATCCCTGGTGGAATAATATTGGAGAAATTGCTTCCTAGGAAGAGTAAAGAGAAATAGACTACTTAAAAATCTGTCAAATGGGACCATTTTTCTTCTATGCCATAAGTCACAAACACATTAACAGTCTACCTACTTAGCACTGTTCAGGAATTCATCTAGATTGTTTTTCCTAGTAATTAACACTTAAATTTCTTAAATGCCTTTAACAATTTTTATTAAAATATCCAAAAATTTTATTTTTTGTCTCTTCTATAAATATAGTACTGATACAGTATGACTCAAAGATATTAGGGTTTTACTTTCTTTCTTTCTTTTTTGCCTTTTTGAGACAGGGTCTCGATATACAGTTCAGGTCAGCTCACTTTTGTAGCCCAGGCTGGTCTCGAACTCACACTGATACTCCTGCCTGAGCCTCCCAAGTGCTGGGATTACAGGCGTGCGCCACCACACCCAGCTTAAAGGCATTAGGATTAATAGTTCTGGGACAGTGAAAGTGAAGTGGAGCTAAGCTTATTTAGGCCACTAGTCACCAGATGCAGACTGATACAGCGGGAAAAGTGCAGGCTTTATATTTAGACATGGCTGCTATATGACAGTTCTGCTAGTTCTAGGGTTGTAGGTAAATTATTTAATTACATTCCATAAATGTTAGTTTCTGCCAATTTAAAATGAGAATTCAGAATATCTACTGTGCAGAGTTGCTTCAAAGATTAAGAGAGATCATACTTGTGATGCATCTAACATAGCATCTACCACATAATAGGTACTTGATAAACAAGAGGAGCTGTTACTCCTACTAACAACCCTAGACTACTCTCCTTGATTTCTGCACTGACTTTTAGGAAAAAAACAATAGATTTCACACTTCATGCTATAGATCTCCAATTTATTATTTCAATATTTTATGTAGGAGGATACCACAAAAATCCCTCTTATTGAAAGAGTACAAGATATAGGTGCACACTATTTAAAGCATGGTTTGTGGACCAGCAGCATGAGCACTAGCACCTACAGGATAATTAGGACCTTACTTTCTCAGGTTCTAGCTTACATCTTCTGAACCAGAAAGGTAGCAGGGGAAGGAAGGTGTGTTTTAACAAGCTCTCCAGATGTTTACTGTGCACAATGAAGCTTAGGATGTAGTGATACAAAATAAATGTAGATGATATAGTCACTGAGGCAATAAAACAACTCCATAGTCCAGATTTTGTTTTCTAATTATTCTGGATTTTGGCTGGAGGGCTAGAGCTGTCAAAAGATTTCTATTTTGTTTTTAAAAAAAAAAACCTGGTAATAAAATAAATAAACCTGGTAATGTTTCAGAGTAATGCATATGATTTTATTTTATTATTTATTTATTTATTTATTTTTTTTTGTGGGACCAGGGTTCGAACTCACGACCTTGCACTTGCCCAGCAGACACTTGTGCCTCAGAGCTATCTCCCCAGCCCCCATATGATTTTAAAAATATACATTTCCTATAGAATTCCAAGTAAAATTAATTAAAATATTGCCTTAGGTATTATACTAAAAGACCATAAAATGTGATATAGAAAATTAAAACTTTGTAAACAAAACAGATTTATTCCCAAGTATCCAATTCTATCTTCCTATATCTATATTTTGCCTGCACTATTCATTAATTATATAGAGCTAGAGAAAAATATTAGTTGGACTAATAATAAAAGCAATGTTCCAGGGCTGGGAGATAGCTCAGAGGTCTAAGTGCCTGTCTGGCAAGCACGAGGAACCAGGTTGAAAATCAGGTACCACATGCCATGCCAACCACTGAAACTGGAAGTAATGGTGCAAGCCTGTAATCCCAGCACTGGGGAGGCTGACACAAGGGGATTACAAGTCTGAGCTGCATAGCAAGACCCTGTACCAAATAAATAACTTTAAAAAAAAAAACAATATTACAGAATGGAAGAAAACTTATACACTAGGAAACTTGCATTAACTTTCTTTTCTAGGAAAGAAGAGATATGGTAGTTTGTTATGTAATTAGGGACATGCCTTTGGTGGACAGAGAGACCAGACCACAGAGACCCTAGGCCAGGCTGCAGTTGGCACAAGGGCACACACAAGCACTTGGCAGAAGGAGTAATCAGCAACACCAGCAATGTACAGGTGTCTGAAGTAGCAGCAAGGAGCCAGAAGTTGGGCTCTAGAGAACACCAACTGAAGACCAGTCATAGCCTCCACATCCAGAGGCCAAGGTCAGATCCATACCCATCACAATTCCCATGGTAAACTTGGCTGGAGTACAGAGTACATTTCTGGTATTTGATATGGACACTATCACAGACCTGTGAACACTAGAGGTATTTTACTACTTCTATTCTCCCTTATTTGATTGGCTAATCTTTTCCTGTCTAGTTGGATTTCATCTTGTTTTGTATTTTGTGTTAGTTTTGTTTTGGAACTTTTTTTTTGTTATTTCTCCTCTTTTTCTGGTCTCCTTTTTTGTTCTCTTTCTTCTTTTTTTTCACTATTTAGGTTTCTTTGTTTTCTTCTATGGGTCCTTTCCTCTATCACCTCTTGAATTTAAACTATGAAATGAGTAAATATTGTCTCTTCCTTTCCTGGCTATTCCTTCCATTCTCACCCTCCTGTGTCCTCCAGTTTCCCAAAACACAGGTGATTATGACTTGATCACCAGCTTTGTTTCTACTATATTTGACCTCATTCATCACTTTATCCTGACCTCTACCCATCTTAACCTCTCTGCTCCCTTTTCCTATTAAGGGGAAAATCACTGCATACAAGTACATGGTATGTGTTTAATTTTGTGATATAACTTTAGAGTTTGCTTTTGTGGTTGGAGGTGTCAAGTTGATAGTTACCATAATTTGTCAGTAGTTAAGTTGTGCTTAAAAATACTGTTGTTGCTACTATACTACTTTAGACAGGATGTCATGATATAATCGGTTTTTCACTCTTTTAAGATAACACTGATTGTATGGGGTCATAATCATCACCATATTCCATTACCAAAGCACTGGGTGCTGAGCCAAATAGTAATTCTGCATTGCTTACAAATCAGAAAGTAGGTGCCTGGGATAGCTATAAAGAGCCACCTACATCTAGAGGATATCACTGAAGGACACACAACTAGGAAAGCCTCAATACTAGTGATAAGGCTATCTACCATAATAAGTTAGCAAGTGTCCACACAGAAAACAAAATGAAATAAGAAGGAGAAAATAGAAAATGACAAGACACAGAAGCAAAATGCAACCCCTAAGGGCCACCTAAGACAAGCTTGGAGTACAATGAGATACATAAAATTGGAAGTCAAACACTAGAACTTTCTGAAATGATAGCAATAGAAATGAAAAATACAAGGGGAAAACGTGGTAGATAAAGTAATTCCTCAGGTACAGAAAGAAATAATACTTAAAAATCAAAGATATTAAGAGTGCACAGATAAAAGAATGCATTAGCTTAGTAAAATGTTAGAAACAGTAAATACCTAACATAGGAAAGATATGGAATCCATGAAGCAAATCTAAACAGAAATCCAAAAGATTAAAACCTCTACTGAAAGTATATACAACAGACTAAATGGAGAAAAGAATTATCAGTTCTTGAAAACAGAATTGTAGCTCGTGATTAAGAAAAAAAACATACATTAAGAATTGGAAGAGATCATGAAAAATCAACTCAACAGCCTCAACATGAAGAAAAGAAGAATAAAGTAAGATTGATTAGGGTTAGCGAGAAATTTGGAGACAGCACAAATGCCATAAAATAAAAAACAAAAACTTCTTCCCAGAAATAACAGCAGAAAACTTCCCAAGCACAGATAAACAATTTGGCATACAAATAAATGAAGTATAGGTACTCTAAATATCAATGAATAAAACAAAATTATATCAAGATATATAAAAATCAAATGTCCAGAAATTTGGCACAAGAACAAAATAATAACAGCAGTTAGAGAAAAGAAACTAATCACCTATAAAGGAAAAAGCCCATCAGAGTTACAACAGATTTCTTAACATAAACCCTCAAATGAAGAGCTTAGAGTGAAGCATTTCAAGCCCTCCAACCTAGACTGATAGACCCTGCAAAACTATCTTTCAGAACAGATGGAGAAATAAGATAGTTCCAAGATAAAGAACATCTGAGAAAATTCATGACCACCAAACCAGCTCATCATAAAGCTTATATTTGAAAGAAAAATGAAGACCACAACCTCAAAAAGAAACTGCCAAGCAGAGCAAGCAATTAAGCAGAGGGGAAAGACAGGGAGCCAACAACCGGAAAATAACACGGAAAAAATAAGCTAAACCTTATCAGTTGTAACCATCAATGTAAATGGTCTCAACTCAGCAATTATAAGAAATACTACTAGCATAATGGATTAAGAAGCAAGATCAAACAATATGATGCGCTGAAGAAACACATTTAACTCAAAAATAGACTCAGGCAGAAAGTTAAAGGATGGAAATAATACTACACACAATAGGATTCCAGAAAAAAGCACAGGTAACTATTCTGTTCATAGCCAATGTGAATTTCAAACTAGGACTGATTAAAAGAGACAAAGATGGATACTACATACTTGTTAAGGGAAGACTCTAAGAATAAGAAAAAATAGGGGGAGTGGGTGGCTGTGTGAGGTGGTGAAGGAGGACTCTGTGATGGCCCCAAGTGCCATACACCGTGCCAGAGCAGAGGAGACAGTGAGGGCCATGGCTGTGCCAACTTGGACACCTCTGACCTTTGAAGATGTTGCCATTTACTTCTCAGAGGAAGAATGGCAGGATCTAGAGATATGGCAAAAGGAGCTATACAAGGTTGCCATGAGAACCAATTATGAGACTCTCCTTTCTCTAGCCTGATTATCCATCACAGTCGGTTACATGGACCTTTCCACCTCCTCTCAGTTCTCCTCGATTCAGTGTGTCCAAAGGAATTCCAGCCAGTACCCCAGTATGACTTTTCATTTAAAGAACATGGAGGAAGCTGAGCATGCACGCCTATAATCCTAGCACTCAGGAAGCTGAGGCAGGAGGATTGCTGCAAGTTTAAGGCCAGCCTGGGCTATAAGTGAGTTCAAGACCAGCCTGCACAGTATAGTGAAACCCTGCTCAAAAAGACAAACAAAACAAAATGCACCATGGAGGAACAAAGGACCATGAACCATCAAGAACCCTCTGGGAGCAAGAGGGAACATGCCTATCCTGCCAGCCAGTGTGACTTCCAGTGTTAGAGATGGGAGGGTGTCTGCTCATGCTGGAGTTGTCAGGATGTGAAGCAGATCTCCTGCCAGTGAGCACAGCTAACTGAAGTGTGGGGATCTTGGGAACACTCCCACTGCAGTGTAGTTGTGCCAGCAAGTGAAAGACCAGACGGATTGGGACAGGTCATCCCTTCCCACTGCCTCCAGTGAACGACCACATGGAGATATCCTGAACACATAATTTGTTACAGAATAACATGGTATGATTTATACAAAATTCAAGCACCAGAGAGCTAGTTCAGTAATCCATATTGAAAAAAAAAAGTAGTTGTGACAAACATCAAAGCTAGCAACAAAATATGTGTATGTATTTTAAAAACAGACATTGGGCTGGGCTGTGCCTTAGTGGTAGGTTAGCACGCACAGGTCCTGAATTCATGCTCCAGCACTACAAAAATACAAAAACATGCATGGGAATGTGAAACAGTAAATCCAGGGTCGTGGTTACCTCTAGAGAGAGACACCACATTTAGGAGCTTCAGCTGGGCACGGTGTCTTGTCCTTAAGAAGCCTGCAGCAAGTTTGTCAGCATGGTAAGATTTGACAGTTACACAGCACTGAGGTTTTTATATATTATTTTCCTTTTCCTTATATTAGAAACATTTTTAATAAAAATTGTCTTTAAATTTTTTTGACATAAAAAAGAAAAAATAATAATCATAAATATATATACCAAACTCTGAGAACACAACTACATAAAACAAAAATTAATAGACATAAAAAATCAAATAAGTGCTAATACAGTTGTAGTGAGGGAACTTAATACCCCACTCTCATAAGCAGATAAATCAATCAGCCAAAAAAGCAACAAAGCAATATTAGAATTAAAACAAACCTGTGAACAAATGGACTTACTAGGTGTCTACAGGATGTTTGATTCCACAACATCAGAATACACAACCTTAACTGCACATGAGACAGTCTCCAAAACAGATCACATATTAGCCCATAAAAATTGCTTAACTAAATGCAAAAAAAATTGAAATTTTCTGGCAACAGTGCAGTGAAATTGGAAATGAACAGCAGAAGAAACCACAAAAACTACATGAAAATGCCAACACAACATACTGAACCTTATGTGATACACCAAAAGTAGTCATATGAGGGAATTTATAGTGGCAAACTTTCACATCAGAAAAACACAACAAGCTCAAATAAACACTGAATATCAAACTCCTAGGAAAGGAAGAACAAATCAAATCCAAAGCTTCTATGAGAGAAAAAATTACAATAATCAAAGCAGAAATTAATGCAATTGAGACTAAGAAAATAATACAAAAGAACCAATGAATGAAAGAGTTGGTTCTTTGAAAGACTAAACACAACTGATAGCTTTTAGTCAACCTTATCAAAAGGAGGAGACAAAAGACTCAAATTCAATCAGTTAGGAATGAAAAGGGTGAAATTGCAATGGATCCTATAGAAGTCCAAAAGATCATCAATACCTACCTGAAGACCCTGTACTCTAATAAGAAAACAGAAAAAATGGACAGATTCCTCAATATAAACAAATCAGCAAAATTGGAGCAAGAAGATATTTCAAAAAAAAATTTATGGGGCTGGGGAGATAGCTCAGTAGAGTAAGTGCTTCCCTGGCAAGCACAAAAGCCTCAGTTTAATACCCTGGCTCCACAAAAAAAAAAAAAAAAAAAAAGGAAGCTATACATATTTTAAATGACCATATATCAGTCAATGAAATTGAAAATGTAATTTAAAAACTAGCAATAAATAATCAAGGATAGGGCCCAGCGGGATGGCTCAGTGGTCTAAAGTCCCTGCTTGGGGAAGCTTGGGCGGCTTCAGGGACTGCGGTTCGATCCCCGGCACCACATGCTGCGCCAGCCCTGACCTTGGGGTGGGCTGAGACGGCCATAAAAAAAAAAAATGAGTGAATAAGCAAATGATCTGAAACAAGAATAAAAAAATAATAATAAAAAAAATAAAATAAAATAGTTGAAAATAAATAAATAAATAAATAAATAAATAATCAAGGATAGATTGTTGATTTCTACAAGAAATTTAGAAAAGACCTAATACCACTAATGCTGAAACATTTTAATTAACTTGAAAGGGAAGAAATATTAATAAAATCATTCCTGGAAGGAAGTATTATTTGGATACCTAAACCAGAGAAGGGCCTGACCAGAAAAGAAAACTACAGACCAATCTCTCTAATGAACATGAATGCAAAAATTCTCAGTAAGATGCTGGCAAACAAAATGCAACAAATCATCAAGAAGATTATACAACATGACCAAGTAGGAGTCATCCCGGAGATATAGAGATAGTTCAACATATGCAACTCAATCAATGTTATATGCATTATCAATAGAGCCAGAGACAAAAATCACATGATCATCTCAATAGACACAGAAAAAGCATTTGATAAACTCCAACATCCATTCATGATAAAAATCCTACAGAAAACTAAAATAGCTGGTTTTTATCTCAATCTGATAAAAGCCATCTGTGCTCGCTTCGGCAGCACATATACTGATAAAAGCCATCTATGACAAACCAACAGCTAACAACATACTAAATGGTCAAAAACTGAAAGCTTTTGCTCTAAAGTCAGGGATAAGAAAGACAAAGATATCCTCTTTTACCACTCCTGTTTAATACAGTTTTGGAAACACTAGCTAGAACAATTAGATAAGAGAAAGAAATAAAATGAAGAAGGACAGGACAAGAAGAAGTTAAATTATTTGCAGGTGACATGATACTCTACATAGAAGGGCCCAAACACCCCACCAAAAGACTTCTAGATTTAATAACTAAATACAGTAGCATAGATGAATACAAGGTCAATATTCAAAAATCAATAGCATTCATGTACACAAGCAACAAACACTGAGAAAAATTAGTGAAACCATGCCTTTAGTAATAACATTCCCCCAAAATAAAATATTTAAAAATCAACCTAATGAAGAAAGTAAAAGCTCAGGGCCAGTAAGATAGCTCAGTGCACTAAGCACTTGCTTAGGCAAGCACAGGGGTTGGGTTTGATCCCTGGCACCACATGCTGCACTGGCTCTGCCCCTGGACATGGTGGTGCAAACCTGTAATCACAGCATTGGGGAGGCTGAAAACCAGGATGACTATGTGTTCCAGCTGCATAGTGAGACCCTGCACAAAAGCAAAAGAAAGTAAAAGATCTACTTGTTAAAAATTACAGTAATTTTTAAAAAAAGATTGAAGAAACTATCAAAATATGGAAAAATTCTTGCTCATGGAAAGAAATAATCAACATAGTTAAGATGCCATATTCCCAAAATTGTTGTACAGATTTAATGCAATCCCAAACAAAATACCAGCAGGAAAAAATAATTCAACATCTGCAAGATGATGCAAAAATGAACAACGCGAGAT
>PVJA010007410.1:0-68670 GCA_004027025.1 Myocastor coypus | reverse complement strand
TGTTGTCAAGAGGTAGGGGCAAGGCGAAAGGGGTGGAAGAGTGCAACTGTACACTCCATACAGCTAGGTTCTACGTTCATCTGGGGTTGAAGAATGGTTCTCAGAAAAGGGAAGACTCTAATCTATCATTGACTATGGAGGAAGGAAATATAAGCAAAGACATTAAACAATAAAGAAGAATAACATGCTCAAATATCTGTGTATTTAATGACTTTTTTACCATTTATGTTTGTGTTTTCATCACCTGCAATAGATCTAGCTCATACTATATACTTTAGATATTATGAAATGAGACATAGTAATTAGAATGAAATGAATGCATCATTCATACTGATTTCTGAAACAGAACAATAAACCAAACACTGCAAGGTAGTATTTTTGGACTTTAGGTAAGTATCATTTATCTTTGTTCTTGGAACTATATTTAATAAGCTATAGTCCTTGTCCATAGAATGATGAATAGCTCTTTTAAAAAAGACTAAGAGATGTGTAAATGGCACATGATAGAACAATCTATCCAATAGATATGCAAAGTAGGAGCTTTTGTAGTAAGAGTGCTGAACCAGAAATCTGGAAACTCAGGTCTTATTCCCAGACTTCTTTGTAATTAACTATGTGACCTTTTAGAATCAATTATCATTTCGGTGTTCCATGTTCTTTGTTTAAAAAAATGACTTATGCTTGGTAAAGACTAAGTTTCCTTTCAAGTCCTAAATTATATATGTGAATAAAATGAGAAACGGACACTATTCCCCTGCTTCTGTCCCTTCATACTTTTGGCTGGCAAGGATTGGCCTTCACTTCTAAGGTCAACACAGAAGTCAATTTAACTCTCTTTTAAAATCTTAAAGAATTGAATTGTGAGAAGTCATACATAGAACAGAATTTAAAGCAGTGTTTCTCATCCACATTGCGTGGTTTTGTGATAACACCTTAACATTTGTTAGCTGTCTAATCTTTTAATATATCTGTTGAGATGTTTCATCTGTTTATAAGGATTCTCACAATGCCTAACTCAAAAATATATTGTCATGTTCAGTGAAATAATGCTGCCAAGTGCTTAGATTAGGAAACTTGATGTTTTATGGATAACTAAATAAATTATTATTACTTAATACTGGTCAAGTGCCGAGTGGCACCCAGTTTCATGCCTTGCAAGAACTGATAAGATATTGGATAAACAACAGAATTATTTTATAGGTATCAGAAGGTTTGGTGTGTGCTTTCCCTTACTTAGTAATGGACTTGCTGATTCTACTTGGGTATCTGATGTGTCAAGTTCTACTCCCATGAAAAGCTGAAAGGATCACTGATTCCTTTCATGTTCCTTAGAGCCCTTGATAAAAAGCCCACAACAGATCCTCATCTCTATAAGTGAGGAATATCTATGAAATAAGGCTAAATGAGCAGAACTGACTAATCAATTGCCATTTCCAAGATGAAAATAGAGGCTTGGATTTAAGAAGCTAGAAAAGGTGCTACAGTATAACAACGTTTTATTCTTCAGCATATCTACTCTGGTAATTCATATACGTCATCGTTCCATTAGACTTCACCTAACAAAAAATCAGTTCAAAGATGAATTAAAAAGTTGAAGTCAGTGATGGGGTATTAAAATATGCAGAAGTCATTCTCCATATAACTGATCCTATAATCAATAGAGGAGAATGGGGAGTGGCGAGAGGAGAGAAAAGTAGAGGAAAGAAGAGTGGAGAGAAAAGGATGGATAAAAGAGAGGAGAAGGAAGGACAAGATAGGAGAGGGGAGGATAGGAGGGAGGAGAAGGCAGAAAAATAGTCTATGCTAATGAAAGTTGAAGGCATTCTCTTTATGAACACAAACAAATCCTCATGCTAATCCTTATTTTTTAAAATTTTTATTTTTATTTTTATTTTTTATTTTTGGTGGCTCCAGGGATCAAACCCAGGACCGTGTGCTTGACAGGCAAGTACTTACTCCACTGAGCTATCTCGCCAGCCCACTAATACTTAAATATTGTCAGAGGCATGTGTTCTCAATGGTGCCTTTAAGGAAAATAAATATATTTGGAATAGACACAAATAACTAAACTAAAGGGCTGGGGCAGAATGTACACACACACACACACACACACACACACACACACACACACACACTCACACACCATCACTGTTATCATCACCAATGTCACCAAAATTAAACTACTAATTCAAATGATAATCAGAAATTCTTACAGAAGGCTAGGAAAGGTGAACTATTATGTAAAGCAGAACCTATAAGAAATAAGCATAGATATCTTAACCAAATTGTGCAAGGTAAAAACATAATAGAAACAACATCTGCACTGTACTGAAAGAAAAAACCCAGAAACCAAGAGCATTAAAAAAAATGTGCCTTAGTAGCACATGCCAACTTACCTCTTGCAAGTTCTATAGGAGAAAATGCACATAAACCTCCCAAACATTATAGCTTATCCTATTTTTACTCTTAGAACACTAGAAAAAAATCACCTAATATGAAGCTTACAGGCTGGTCATCTAATTTATTGAATACTGAAAGTGAAAAACAATGATTGTGTGAATACATATTTATGCAATCATTAAGTTAAAGAATCATAAGCTAAACCATCTTAAGTCAGAGAATGTCTCTATATAATAAAATTTATTTCTAAAATTAAGGTTAATAAGAAGACTTTTGAGGAAGAATAAGAGAGTGTATGATCTACACTCATGAACTATAATAGGTATTAAAGTTCTTGAGGTGTGACAAAAATGAAACTAGATGAAAATTTGTGTGTAAAATGGAATGAAGACTGTTTATATAAGAAACAGTGAATACACAAAACCATTCATCATACTAAGTTCTTCTAAAAGACAAAAGTATATATTAAGCATTATGCAATATGAATAGAATGAAAGTATGTGATGAGTTTCAAAAAACATAAGAGCATAACTGAAAGAGTGTATTTAAAGAACTTATGTGAGAGGAAATATATTTTAAGGTATAGTTTCATAAATGAAGATATATATTTTATATATAATCTTTCATCAATACTGAGATAAAAGGAGTCACTAATTGTTTTTATGACAATAGAATGTCAAACAGTGACTTAAAATAAAACAAATTTACTTATAAAGCAATAATACAAGTGAAATTATATGGAAAATGTTCAGATTAATGAAAAGCAAATGCAATACAGAGATTAATAAGGTAAGAAAATTGAGAAGAAATGGTAAGATGGGCGATTTATACCACACTTTGAAAGATACATTAAAAATAATTATATGGTCAAAAACTTTAATTAGAAGACAAAGATGGCATATAAATTGATCTCAGATTCTTTTGAAAGGGAAGCATTTAAGTACATGCAAATAAATGTTGAAAAGTGAAAATAAATGCAAAAATAAAAATGCACTTATTTATACAAATAGACAAGCACTAAAATGAAAGTTACTAAGGCTTTTTAGTGCCAGGCAACATACAACATAATGAACATATTACTAGAAATAAAAAAATGATATTGATTAGAACCAAAGGGTCAATACATCAAGAAGATATACTGCTATAAACTATACTGCTATAAACGTGGGTATGCATTTATCACTTTCGTGTGACGCTTTTAATTCCCCAGGGAAGATGCCAAGTGGCAGGGTTGAATGGAGCTTCTAGTCCTAGTGGTTTTTTTTTTTTTTTGTCTTTTTGAGACAGGGTCTCGCTATGCAGTTCAGGCTGGCCTTGAGCTCACTTTGGTAGCCCAGGCTGTTCTCGAACTCACACCGCTCCTCCTGCCTGCCTCAGCCTCCCAAGTGCTGGGATTACAGGCATGCACCACCATGCCCTGCCCTAGTGGTTTTGAATAAACTCCATACTTATTTCCACAGTGGTTACAATAGTACATTTCCATCAGTAGGAGAGAAGGGCTCCTTCTTCCTTGTACCACTGCTAGCATTTGTTTGTTTTTCTTTGTTTTTGTTCTGTTTTTGTGGCCTGATTAACTCACCCTGGGCCGCTGGCACAGATCCATATGCGGTCCCCACACTTGCCCAAGCTTGACTAGGCAGGCAATTTTGACTGCTGAGCTATCTTGCTGGCATAGAATTTGCTATTGGTTGATTTCTTTATGTTAGCCATTCCTTCTGAGATGAGATGTGTTGTTTTAATTTGCATTTCTTGAGTGAACAATGTTACTGAACATTTTTTCATTTATTTATTATTTGCCATTTCTACTTCTTCCTCTGAGAAATGTCTACTCACTTTAAATTCTTATTTTTGGATTGAGTCTTTAAATTTGTGGACGGGGTGTGGTTCTTTTGAGTTTTTTTCATAGTCTAGACAGTAGTTCTTTGTCTGATGAAGAACGGGCACAGATTTTTCCAACCTGTAGGTGGTCTCCACTCCGTTGGTGGATTCGCTTATTGTGCAAAAGCTTTTTAATAAGATACGATTCCAGCCGGGAGTGGTGGCTCATGCCTGTAATCCCAGCACTCGGGAGGCTGAGGCAGGAGGATTGGTGTGAGTTCGAGACCAGCCTGGGCTACAAAAGTGAGCTCAAGGCCAGCCTCAACTGCATAGCGAGACCCTGTCTCAAAAAAGACAAAAAAAAAAGATATGATTCCAGGGCTGGCGAGATGATTCAGCAGCCTAAAGCACCTGCTTACACAAGCTTAGGCAACTGCAGGGATCATGGTTGGATCCCTGATGCCATATGCTGCACCAGCCCCACCCCCAGGGCAGGCTGAGCTGGCCATAATATTAAAAAAATAATAATAAGTTATGATTCGAGTTATTTATTCCTTCTAATATTTCCCTTGTAGTCTGGGTTTTGGTCATAAAGTCTTCACACCAATGTCTTCAAGAGCTCTACATACCCTTTCAGCAGATTTAGTATTTAATATTCAGATCTTTGATCTACTTTGATCTTAGTTTATTTATTTTTTTAATTTTTATTTTTTTTTCTTGTTTCAGAACTTTTGTTTGTTTGCTTATTTATTTTTATTGCCGATTCAGCCTGCCCTGAGGGCAGGGCTGGTGCAGCATGTGGTGCTGGGGATCAAACTGCAGTCCCTGCAGCTGCCTAAGCTTTCCTAAGCAGGCGCTTTAGACCACTGAGCCATCCTGCCAGGCCCAGTATTAGTTTAGTGCATGGTGAAGTAAATGGCTGTAGTCTTAATCGAAGAGGAAATAAGATTCCAAATCCACCTTTGTCTCAGTCACTTTTCTCTCATTTCTGGGGCAAATACCCACACCCAAAATGAAGGAAGGAAAGAAAGGTTTATTTAGCTCACAATACTGGAGGTTTCAGTACATATTCAGCCACTTCCAAGGCAAACTGGCACACGGCAGAGAACAGCAGTTCATGGTGGTGGAACAGCAATAATGGCAACAGAGCAACAGCAGAGAGTAGAGAACAACAGAAAGGGAGTCTGTTTCTCTGTCTTTCTTATATTACATTCAGGCTGTCTGCCTCAGGCTGTCTGTCTCAGGCCACATCCATAATCCTAGAAGTACTCAGACGCATAGTCTCATCCTTGGATCACCCATAATCCCAGTGGATCATAAGTTTATCTCAAACTCTGAAAGTCCTCACCCCCTGACTTCATGAGGTTTTGAGCGGACAACTAGACATAAGCCATAACAACCTTGAAAAGCATTTTTACAGTTTTTAAATAGCTATATATATATATATATATATATATATATATATATATATATATAACAAAACCTAGAAATTTGTATGTTAGGTATTTCCTCAATGAAAATACAATTACCAGGAAGACTTTCACAGAAATCTCCTAGGACTTTCAGTAGAATATCAAGGCTAAACTATATGGATGCTTTAACATAAAAATCTAGATAAGAAAAATCTAACTTAATTTAGAAAATAAAAGAAAATATATCAGTGATTTCCAGAGGTTGATTGTGCAGGCTTAAAATAACTAGGAAGAGACACTGAAAACATTTTATTTGATACACATCTTCTATGGTTTGTTTCTGTATACTCACCAAGCTGAACACTTAGATGTTAATATTTTTGTCATATGCAAATAAATGGAATTAATTATATTTCTAAAATATTTTCTAGAGTGTTTGGTACATGATTTAAATGAAGTGAATGTATGTCCTTTAGATTTTATCAATATGTTTTCCAACATTAACATTTGTATGGAGATGAGATACTCTGTATGATTCTACTATTGTTCAACTGAGAATATCTCTTTGAATGTAAAAATAAATGAACTGTTACTATATTTTGTCCCATCTGAAACCTATTCTCATGGATGTGAGTAGACATGTGCAGAATAGTACTATCAGAAATGTTTAAATTTCAGTTATTTCTAAATGCTTGCCCTTCTCATATATTTCAGAAATTCCTTCTTTGCTGAGTTCATGAACGCTAAATTGTGATGGTCTAGACTACACATCTTCATATTATTTTCCCATTTAAAATATTGTTATTCTATTTACATCAAGTTAAATGTGTCACAATATTTTTAATGGTTTTGTTGCTCTTATTAGACGTGCTTGTGCATCACTGTAAAAGTTAAAGTTTTAATCATTCAGAAAATAATTTAGGAGCTGTTCCAGAATATATACAATTTTCATCTCACAAAAGGGTAAAACAGTGCTTGGCTACTTTCACTCTCTAATTTGTTAGCCAGATCACCGGTAGTTCCCAGCTGAATGACACACACATGAAAATGTTTTTGTTGGGCTTACAATCTGCTGCATTTGTATACACATTCAATTACTTACTTTTGATACATAGAAGATTAATCGCTACCGACTTGTTACAGACTTTTAAAAATATCATTAATGAATCAATAGTGCACACTTGTTCAAATTTTCACATTCCAGCATTGTAGATTTTAGCAGGTATTGTTTGTACAGCTTTGCTTTTGTTTAAATAAGTAAAAAAATAATGTCTGAATATATCCTTATTGACATACATATGAACAGGCTCAACAGCTTAATGTAATCCTTCTAAAGATTATGAGTTTTCCTAGACATAAAAATTCAACAGTGAGAATATTTTCTAAAATAAAATTGATGAGAGCCTAGATTTGTGTAGAGTCTAGACACTTTGAGGGCTGTGACTTGAAGTCAAATTTTATTTTGTGTGTTAAGATACATATCTTTGATTATAAGTGGCAATTACTAACAATATTCTTCACATAGACAAAAATACTGCTGCAAAGATATTGATGACAAGGAAGTATACAACAATATAATGCATTTGGAAACACATGGCATTACCAGTTACCATTCTTAACTCCAGTTTCTAGCAATTATTAGAAATCCATGTACAAGCAATGTTTGCTTTAAATTTATCTTACTAAACTGTTTTTATAGTGTCATTTAGTTTCTTTAATCAATTTTGCAATCTTTCATTATCTATGTCAATAAACATTCTCTTAAAATGATAGAGCAAAATTCTTTTAAGATGGTGCTTTATTACCTTTTTGTAACTTAGATTGTTTTAAATTATGTGTAGTCACTTGATAAATGTTTCTTTTATTTTCCCGTCCTCAAGAGGTACTGTGGCATGAAGCAGTAAAAAGCACTGCAGTGAGGATCAAAAGATGTGCAAAAGCAAATTGAAAATCATTCCATTCTTACATAGTTTTAAACATGATATATACATTATATGGGTTTTATAAGTTTTCTGCAGGAGTCATTTGCCATTTAGGGTGTTAAGAAAAACATGTAAAATGATGGGCTATTTCTGAGGAAGACAATACTAGATAAAGACAGAAAAAAAAAAGATTTAAATCAGAGGAAATAGTTTTAACATGTGCAAAGAAATGAGGTCAAAGTCCCTTGAAATTTGTAGTGCTTTAGCATAGGCATGGCTCTTTTAGAGGTGGATTTGGGGTTGTGAGAGAAGAGGGCACAGTTGCAGAACATTAAAACTGGACCAGAACAGAGAGCATTATAGTTTTATAGTCCTGGTAATAGTGCAGTATTCAAGACTAACAGCAACAACAACAAAATGAAGTCAAACCTTTTTTCCAGCATCTACACTATAAGCTGTACCTGGGAAGAAAAAAAAATTATTGTGGGAAGGTTAATTTTAGGAAGCAGTAACCACAGTCCACATGGAAGAGGAAAAGGTTATATGGTAGGACTAGAAATAAATAGGAATGAATATATTTAAGAATAACTTTCACTTTGTTGCAAGTCCTATACCTTTATTTACAGATGCAACTAGTAAATGGTCCGTTGCCTTGGCACAGTAGACATTCCACTTCAAATTCTTACTTTACTATAGACAAATAAACTACCTTCTATGCCCAATGGTCACCTTACTAGTTTGGTAATGCCATTTTTCCTTTATACAACTTCTAATTCACTTAAAAACAGCCTATTTTGTTAAGATCATTTGGATCATTTTGTTTTTCTCTTTCATGCCACCCAGGTCAGATTTCATTTGCCTACCACTCAGGCTTGGAGCCACCCTAATATGGACTGAATCTCCATATTGGTTCAACTGAGCTGAATAACCCTTTCCTTTCCTCATTCTGAGTGTCAGGTATTTGTCCCAGCAATGAGAGGAGAGTAACTGAGGCAGAATTTAGTATCACAGAAGTGGGGTCATGCTGTGGCTAAACCTGACCACATGAATTACAAATTTTGGGGGATGGCTTATAGGAAGAGATAGGAAATGTTTGGAGAAGTCCTCTATTTGTAAAGAGCTAGAAAAGTAAGGGAGATCTGGTTAGAGCTCAGACCAGAAGGCTGTCAGGAAGCCTGCCTATAAAGTCCAGGCTAGGGAGGTTTCTACTAGGAAGAAGGACCACACTGGTTGTTGGACTCCAGACGATTTGTGCTATGGTTTGGCTGAAAGTCTGTCTGAATTTTGCTTGTGCCCAGAGGCTTTGCCCAAGACTGAGATTAAGCATAGTGGACTGATTAATCTTTAAAGAGATATTTCAAAGCAGCCAAATATAGGGGTGGTACCATGGTTGTTATTGGGGTCTTTTAGCCAGATTTATGTTGAGAATCAAGAGCAAAGCACACAGCAGGATGATTAAAAATGTTGTGAATTTGACCAGAAAGGAAGTAACAGGAAAGCTATGGACTGCAAAGATGTAGCTGAGAGGATCTCCATTGCTAGGAAGGAAACAGAGAATCAAGAGGATGGCCTGAGGGCATCACAGGAAGTGGCAGCTCTCCATCCTTTGCAGCCTCCAAACTGCAAAGGTCAGGGACTTTGTTTTGAGGAAAAAGCTGTTGAGCTCCATGTTCCAGAATGCTGGCAGTGGCCACACCAGATTCCAAAATGGCACTAACATGGACAATTTGTTCCTTGGAATCAGGGTCAGAGTGTTCATTATTCCAGGCACTTGACCTCCTACAGTCAAGAAAAAAGGAAGCCTGCTACTGTTCTGCATCTGGCAGCAGACCTTGGCATCATCCATGTGGCATTGGTTTTAGGTGCATTCAGAATGTAGGAGTTCTGAGCTTAAGAAGGCTTCCACTTCAATTTCAGAAGAAAGCCTTGGAGGCCAGGTAATGTGCCCCTAAGAGGGCAGTGTGTAAAGCTAAAGCTATAAAGAAGAAGCCTATTCAGGGGAAACTCCAGAAGTTTGGAGAAGCTGACAATGTAGATCATCTAAGGAAAATTGCAAGGAGAGACCAAAACTGGCTTAAGAGAGAAGCCTTGGGAGCTACCACCATGAGTGTCACAGGGGTGGAGCCATGTAAGGCCTTTGGAGCTCACAACTCAGTGCAGACTGCTTTGGATGTTCCAGTTGGAACTATGGGATTCAATGTTTGTCCTGCTAGATTTTGGACTTGTGTTGGTAACTGTGTTTTGTCTTCTCCTGTTGTTTCTAACTTTTGGAGTGGTAATGTTTATCTTGTGCCTTTAAATGTTGGTTGTGTTTAAGTTTTCTTTTGTACAAGGGATCACAGCAAAGAGACTGTCTTGCATCTTGGAGGATACTTGGGACTTAAGACTTTTCAGCAATGCTGGAACTGTTGAAACTTTGGCAACTCTCAGAGATGGACTAAAATTCCTTTTGCACAAAAGGATGTACATGAGACTTTGGGGGTTTGGGGAGGAATGTTATGGCTTGTGTCTAGTTGTCCCCCCAAGGCCTGATGCAGTTATAGGGGGTGGACTTCTACAATTTGAGATTTAACTAATGATCCACTGGGATTATAGGTCATCCAAGGCTGGGATTATGGGTTTTAGTGCTGCTGGGCTTATGGGTGTGAGTATTAAACTAGCCTGAGATGCAGAGCCTGATTGCAATAATAAGAGAGACAGAGATAGACTCTCTCTCTGTTGCCATTGTTGCTCTCCTGCCACCGTGAACTGGATTCTCTCTGCTCTGTGCCACTAAGCCCTGGAGCCAGCCTAGAATGGACTAAAACCTACAGTAACTTGGTGGAGACAATATTAACACAATTTATATTAGTAGTTAATGTCACAAAATATATTTTATCTATTTTCAAATTTCACATTTATAATTTTGATTTGAAAAATGTTATATGCAAAGCAATTATTCTTGTGTGCCTTCATTTATTATGTACATTTTCCAACACATACTGTGTCTTTCTCAGTGTTTCTGCTGAATGAAAAAGTCCCTGTATTTCATAACTGATAAATATTTTTGTTATTTATTCAGCATTGTTATTCAGAGCCCATTCTAAGTATGACTGATAAGAAGATGCATTAATAAAAAAACACAGCACATAAAAATCAGTGTGAGAAAAAATATTGAGCAAAAGATCAATACATTTGTTAAAATCAGCTACTTCATATTTTGATAAAATAAATTTATCTTGATGAATCTAGGAAACTACCCACAAAAATACTCATACATGTTCTAAAACAGGAACCATTTATTGATTAGTGTCAATTTTAATCTTTGGGCTCAATAAATTTGAAGGGAATACCATCATTAGATATTTTAAGTTTAAAGTTACTAAAATATAAAGATGGAAAACCCTGTCTTGGACAAAAAGGAATATTAATGAAACAAAATAACATCTAAATGATATTTTATATTTAATTTTATTCACTCAATTCTAATTTGTCTCAAAAGTTGTCAAGAAAAGACATCATAAATAATCAAAACTATCACTGATATTAAATTTCAGTGGGTAATGTTTTAGTTTGAAATGATCTCCTGTGGGAAGTTTTGAAAATTGAGAAGCAAAATGGAATAAAAACCCACTGCATATAAATTTATTTCTAATCTATTGCTGTAGAAATCATTTCCTAAGCTATTCTTTCTAAGAATTACAATGAAAAATTTTGTTTTCAAAGACAGATATTTGATAGTGTCCTTTATGCTGACAGATTTTAAGTTGTGGACATGATTTTTCATATTGCACACAATATGTAAATAATAGATCTAATGTTTTGGAAGTATATAATTTTTAAAGAATTTTTTATTTTATTTATTTATTTTTTCTTGTTTCAGAACTTTTGTTTGTTTATTTATTTATTTTTATGGCTGGCTTAGCCTGCCCTGAGGGCAGGGCTGGTGCAGCATGTGGTGCCAGGGATCGAACTGTGGTCCCTGCAGCCGCCCAAGCTTTCCTAAGCAGGTGCTTTAGATCACTAAGCCATCCTGCTGGGCCTGGAAGTGTTATATTTTGAAACTTAAAATGTAAAATGGCAGATAAATAACCTAAAACTTAAAACAAAATGTTGATATCACTAAGAAAGTCAAATGTGTTAGCTTTAGTCATATTTATAAAATTTGTAAATATGATAAAATTATATTTCAAATATCACGTTTAAGTATCTATTAAGTTAAAGAAAACTTTCTAATATGATTCTTTCTGAAAATATAGTATATCAGATAAATAAATGCTTAATAGTTTTCTAGACATACATGATACAAGTGAAACATATTCTGCTTCAAAATGTAAATTAAGAATGAAGATCCATTATTATTTTGCTATCCCAAATATCCACTAAATCACTGAATTTTGGTTACTCCTCATCAAGAATATTTCTTAAAGTAGTAAGAACATATAAGTTAGAGTTGAGGACTATGAGCTGCATTCTGCTTATATTTTATGACATTGCTTTCCTTAACCTTAAGGATTCAGAAAGAGAAGTGTCTGCGATTCCCTCTTTCCTCCCCAACATTAAGTTCATGCATTTACTTACGTTGTGTCTTGCTCATTTAAAGGCATTTGTCTGCCCTAAATGTTATCTCTGCTTGACAAAATCTGACTCAGCATTTCAGTTACCAGCCACAGCGTCGACATGCACCTGGCTGTGTGGACCATAAAGATTTATACAGCAACGTGGTAAGTATACACAGATGAATCATTCAGGAGAAAAAGCTAGTGTTTGGATGAATCCACATGGAGGTTTTCTAAAATGTGTAGTGATAACAGTCTAGACCCTTTGTTCCAAGAGCAGGTGTACAGTACAACCCATATGGTTTGCACAAATAGGTTAGGTAGAATAAACTACTCTGTGAGCCAGCACTGATAATTGACTATCAATTGGGAATAAGTTTTTCAACGCTAACTAAGGGTCAGCCTTTTCTAGCAGCTTTTCTAAAGAGAATAAAACAAAAAGAGTGTAGTACAGATTCTGTGTCTGATCCCAGGACTTAGCTGCTAATGTTCAATGTTTCTGTGCTTGCATATCACATGACATTTCCTACCCGAAGTTCCATTACTAAGATACTGAGCTTTCTCTCCTGTATTACTTCTAAATACTCTTGGAAACTAGGAACCAGTTTCAAAATTTTGTTGAAAAATTAAGTAAAGGATCATGAAATCTCTTTTCTATCTAGAGTACTAAGAGTTCATCTCCTTCCCCACTCGTGGAATGTAGAGAAGATGTACTTTGTAAAAGTATCTTTCATTTTTTTCCTGCCATTTTCCTCTCTAGATTTCTCTTGCTTATGTTTGTGATGGTGTGAAGTGTATATACTCTTTCATGTTTGCGTCAGTTACAGGAATGAACACAGTCAAAGAGGCAGTAGAGTCAATGTCAGAATATCTTTCGTAATTCCTTTCTCTTCCAAATTCACAATTGCTTATTCCATGTCAACAATTTCTACTTCCCCACAGTATATTCAGTTTGCATTAAGACTGTTCAAATTCCTCTTTTCACACTTTATTTTATGTTTATTGAGCAACTGGTTTTTCTTAGACAACGTCTTTTGCTCTATAGTCCAGGCTGGTGTTGAACTACATAAGGCCAGAATGACTTGGAACTCTGAATGATCCTCCTGCCTCAGCCTCTTAAATGATGGTATCGTGGGATACAATGTTATCCTCTTCTAAGATGGAAGAGCTGCACTATCTAAACTACTATGTCTAGAATATAATTCATATCTTTAAAAATAATGAAAATTAGACCTTTATAGACCAAGAACATCAAAGACAATTACTTAATAAACATTCCAAGCTTGTTGCTTTCTCAAATCCTTATGTACTGGAGTCCATGGGAGACTTGCCTGCACAAAGCAGTCACACAAGGGGGAAAGAATGAGAATTCTAACAAATAAGTAGAACAAACTTTAATAAGCTTTCTCAATTAGTATTTACCTGAGGGACTGGAACAGCTGCAATGTAAAAACCTGTTTAATAACCCTCTATTAAATAATTTTCTTCATTTAAATAAAAATTCAATGCAGGCCCAATTGAAAACAAGACTGACACGGAATCATCTTGTAAAGGAGGGTAATACAGGGACCTCCCATTAACCAAATACTTTTAAGTATTATATTGTTATATTTTAAACTCTTTTGATTGATTTATTAATGGCAACCAATTATTGTGAATAGAATTTATGAAGCAAATATACTGCATCCATCAGAGTAGCTTGCTAGACAATTTCAAATAGTTTTGAAGGAAAGTAAACAAGTAAATTAATTGCCAATTTTTTCACAGAATGTAATTTGTAAAAATGATGAAAATGTTGTAAGATTTCTTCAAGGCTTTCAATGGCCATAAACTATTTGGATGTAACTTAGCTTTTTTGTCATTGTTAGTTCCATATGCAAGAATTTGATTTTTAGCTTTTGAAAAATAAGGCTTTCTCTTCCTTTAGAATGAGTGTGGCTTATTTTTCATTTGTAGTCACCATTCTGTTTATGGCACTGGAGTTATTCCATTGCAATTAATCTAAAGTTATAAATATGATAATGAGAACAAGAAGAAAATTTATACACCTTACCCTTCCTTTTTTCCCTTCTAACAAAAAAAGAAGTTTCTTAGAGAATAAAACGTTGAGGGTAAAGATTATGAAATCAGTATCATAGGCAAGGTTACTTTTGGATTAAATGACATTTCCATGTTCTTTTTTTCCATTTCAGATGTCAAAATCCTAAGGGCAGGTTACGCTTGAATATTTTGAGTTGTTATAATGTGCAACTTGGTCCCTTGAACATTGCAGATGATCAATAGCTATGTGTTAAATATTATTCTCTATTCTAATTTGCCCTCTGCTTTCTTAGGCAACAGTAATAAATTCATTAGCATTTATGAGGCAAATCATATCTTAAGAATAAAAATCAACTTCTTATAGCTTTTATTGACATATAATGGTATACCAAGGACCTATCACAATTAACATTTGTGATATCACCAGATTCCTTTATAAGGATAATCACCTTGTGCTGTGGATTGGAAATTGTAATATGGTGGTTAAATTCTATACACCTCTTTACAAAATTTATTAGCTTACAAAGTTTTAATCACATAAAGTGTGATATATTTTCACAACAAGCCTTGGGAGAACCTTGGGAGTAGAAGAGATTTAATTGTTAAAATACATTCAAGATTTTCTAGCAAATATGTTATTTTTAATGGGAATTGTTCAAGGTCTATAAGGATTTTAACAGTTTCTTTACAAGGAAAAAAAAAAAAGCTGAGCTCACGTTATCAACTTGTCATTTTAATACTGTGGTGATCCAAAGAGACACCTGGGTCCTTGTCCCTTCCCTGATGACCATACTCTATATATATACTGTGAGGTTTCTGAAAAATCAAGATGTGTGAAGCATTAACAAGTCTTAGCTGTGACTTTCACATGTCCCCATTTTCTTCCTAGTATGCAAGATTTCATTTCCATAGGGGACAAAGGCCAATACTGAAAGAAAGCAACATGGATTGTTTATGTTTTCCAATGAATAAAGAATCCAAGCCAAATTTACCTTTGAATAAAACATTTCTGCCAAACTCATAATAATATGGTTCCCAAAAAGTGAATGAAAAAGAACTGCATATTTTTCTATAGAATCATATTGTTATAAAATGCTTGCAGCTTGTGATTAAATATTTTATAGTAAAATACCTTATTTTTTGGTATCTAGTAGTTATAAACAAATGTAATATTATAGTAAAAATTGATGCATATAAATTTGAAGTTGCCTGATTTTAATCAAGACTTAATGCATCATTTATTTCACAGCAAAAGAAATAATAGACAGAACAGAAAGACAACTATAGAAAGGGAGAAAACCCTTTTAAAATCTTCATTCCATAAGGGATTAGTAGAGAGAATCTATAGAGTTCAAACAACTTTAAAAAAAAAAAAAAAACTCTAATGGCCTGATTTTAAAATGTAGAAAGGGAGCTGGGTGTGGTGACGCATGCCTGTAATCCCAGCACTTGGGAGGCTGAGGCAGGAGGATTAGTGTAAGTTTGAGACCAGCCTGGGCTTCAGAAGTGAGGTCAGGGCCAGCCTGAACTACTGCATAGCAAGATCCTGTCTCAAAAAAAAAAAAAAAAGAAAGAACTAGGAGAGATATTTTTTAAAATGAGGTATACAAATGTTTAACAAATATATGAAAAAATGTCACCATCACTAATCATCAGGTAGATACCAATGAAAGTCACAAGATACACGGATACACGGTTGGGTCAAAAATGTATCCTTATAGTTCCAGCCCTCTGGGAATCTGGGGCAGGAGGATTCCAATTTCAAACCCAGCCCAGGAAACTGAGTGAATCAGTGAGACAATGGTTCCAAATAATATTTTTTTTAAGAGCTGTACATGTAGAACAATAGGAAGACCCTGGGCTCAACTCAAGGACTGAAACAAGCGAACACCAAGATAGCAGAGCTCAGCAAAAATGGCTATACAAAAAAGGTACAAAAAGTAACAAATAATGGGTAGGATATCAAAAAAGTGGACTTGTATGTTGTTGATGGGAAGGGAGGTTTGGAAAGATACTACTGGACACATAACAAAGAAAGTAAAATCAGTATGTTAAAGAAATCTTTACATTTACATGTTTTATCACAGCACTATTCGCTACAAAGGATCGAATCAACTCAGGTATTCATGAGTGGATAAATGGGTAAAGAAAATTTAGTACATATATACAATGGGATATTATTCAGCCATAAGATGGATGGAATCCTGTAATTTGCATCACCATGAAGAAAACTGGAGGATAATAAGTGAAATAAATCTGGCTTGTTTACACTTCTATGCGTAAGTTAAAAAGCTGGGGCCAGTGAGATGGTATGGGGCTAGTGAGGTGGTTCCAGTCTAAAGCACCTGCTTAGGAAAGCTTAGGCAATTGCAGGGACTGAAGTTCAATCCCCAGGACCACATGCTGCACCAGCCCCACCCCCAGGGCAGGCTGAGCCGGCCATAAAAAAAAAAAAAAGAAAAAAATCCAGAAAATGATTTTATTTTTTTATTTCATCTTATTTCTATTATTTCTTTTTCTCTATTTAGGACAGGGTCTACAGGGCCTCACTACATAGATCTGACTTGTGATCTGCCTTTTCTCAGCCTCACACATGCTGGGATTATAAGTAAGCGCCCATCTCAGTCCACCCTATAGACTGAATCCCAGCTACTACACTCTGCCTAAGCAGGTGCTTTAGTCTGCTGAGCTATCAGGCTGGTCCAAAAAAGCTGATTTTATACACGTGCTGTATAAAATAGTGGTTTCTAGTGTCTGGAATTGATGTGGGGAAAGAAGATGGTTAACAGTTACAGGGGTGTGGCTGGATAAGAGAAATAATTTCTAATCTTTTAGGACAGTTCATAAAAATAGTTAATGACCATTAATTGCATATTTTAAAATAGCTAGTAGGGGCTGGGGAGACAGCTCCGTGGCACAAGTACCTGTCTTGTAAATGTAAGGTCCTGAGTTCAAACCCCAGTCCTGAAAAGAAAAAAAAAAAAAAATCAAAATAGCTAGTATGCCTCTCTGCCTTGGAGCCAGATGAATATGGACTGAAACCTCCAGTAGCTGTGAGCTAAATAAACCTTTCCTTCCCTATTTTGAGTGTCAAGTATTTGTCCCAGCAGCAAGAGAAAAGTAACTAAGACAATAATCCAACAATGCAATTATATATATTTTCATTGTTGTCATGGTTTATGTCTAGTTGTCCCCCCAAAGCCTCATGTAGTCATTGGGCAGGGACTTCTAGAGTTGAGATTTGATCTGTGATCCCTGGGATTATGGATTTTAGTACTGATGGGATTATGGGTCGAAGTACTTCTGGGATTATGGGTGTAGCCTAAGGCGGAGGCTAAGGCGGAGAGCCTGAATGTAATATAAAGAGAGGCAGAGAGACAGACTCGGGCTGTTGCTGCTGCTCTGCTGCCCTGTTTGGTTGGCTGCCTCTGCCGCCATTTTGCTGCTGTTCTGCTATCATGAACTGGATGCTCCCTGCCCTGCTCCACTCAGCCTTGGGCCAGCCGAATATGGACTGAAACCTCCAGTAACTGTGAGCTAAATAAACCTTTCCTTCCTTCATCTTGAGTGTCCAGTATTTGTCCCAGCAATGAGCAAAAAAAAAGTAACTAAGACAATTGTGTACCAATTAAAACTAAAGAAATTAACAAACATTTCGATTATTACACGTTAGGGCTTTTTTTTCTTAATTGAGAACCAACTTCTAAAAAGCAAAGGCAAGATCCCACTAAATTGCTAAGGTGTACAAGCTGGTCTCAAGCTGTGATCCTCCACTCCTATCTCAGCCTTCCAGAGTGCTGGGAATACAGGTGAGCAGGTACTTCTGTTTATGGACCTAATTTGTTCTATGATTTTCAGGAAGGCTGTGGCATTTGCATTTGTGTAGCGTAGATGGCTGTGGTTGTCTTTGTCAGTCTATGTGGAGTTTGTTAATGGAAGCAAAATTTTCCTGAATGCTTTCACTTGCACATGGAGCTATTAGCAAACAGAAGTGTTTGTGAACAGAGGTATTACTGTAAATTCATCATATTTCAAGTATATATTTTGATAGTCAGCTTTTGTTGCTGTGAACAAGTACCTGAAAAAAACAATTTAGATTCAAATGAAGAAAAACTTCTTTTGGCTCACAGTTTTGGAAGTTTTAGCACATGATCAACCGGCTCCCTTCATTCTGTGCTCCTGAGATGAACTGCAGAATCACCACTGAAGACCGCTCATCTCATAACAGGGGAAGCAGACAGACAAAGTCCAAGAGGAAAGGGTGGGAGATGAGATGCACTGTAGTTCTGAGGGTCATGGCTCATTGTATATTCTTTTCAGTTATGCCTCACCTCCTCTTCCTATTAATGTAATGTCAAAACTGGTCTCGGCTGAATGATCTCGCAATGACACAGGGAATCTCCAAATGATACATGGAAAACAAACTCCAGACCGGAAAAGTACCTGGGACGAGTTCGTGTTCTCTAAAACAGAAGAATATATTTTAGGAACAAATGGAGGTTATGCCCAGAATAGATTTATTGAGGGAAAGAAAGATCCTGCCCAAGAGAAGAACAGGAGGGGGGCCCCAAGTGGGTGTTCCCCTGGAAGCTTTCTCTTCCAGGGAATTTATAGTGCAAAACCATGCAGTGGAGAGGGGCTAAGGTGGAAACCATGGAAACTTGCTTAGGTGGGCATAAGGTGGGATAAAACTATGGTCAACCAATGAGGTTACAAGCATCATTGCTCAGGTAAAATTGATTAAAGCCAATACCTAGTGGGGAAGTGAATCACACAGCAAGTAGGCTTGAATATGGAACAGGGTCTCTTCCCGTTGAAGGTAAGGTTACTGACTCATTTAGGCTCTTTTAAGGAGATTGACATCTATTTAGAATATCAATTCCTGAAACACATTCCTAGGGAAGTACGTGGCTAAATTTGTTTCTTCTTTTGTCTTGTGGTCTGGCCCAGAGGAGTGTCTGCAGCACAGCAAACATATCAGTTCATTTCAAGTTGATTTACAAGCATATAATGTCTATTAAAATTTGAATAATGTTTTCAAAGACATAGACAAGCTTATTCTAAAGTAGATATTGAAAACATAGGTATGTACCTGCAATATGGAAACAAAATTGAATAAGATTATAAAATATAATGAATCATTTTACTCAATGTTGAGAGTTACAAATAGAAGAAAAGATGTTAGTGGGATGCCCTAACACAGAAATCAATAAAACAAGAGAAAACTAGGAATAGATTCATAAAATATGTCCAACTGATTTCTTAGAAAGGTAAAAAGCAGTATAATAAAGGCTAGCATTTTCAGCAAATGGTGCTGGTGCAACTGAACACATATAGGCATACAACCATGCTCCCACCACCAAACGAATGAAAGAAAAAGAAAAAGAATCTTGACTTCAACCTCAGACTTTATACAAAATTTAATTCAAAGTAGATTTTGTGATCATCATATCTCCCCTGCCAGGTAAATATAAAAAATAGATTTTGGAGTTAATTTTGCATTTAAAACTATAAAATATTTAGGAAAAAGGAAAGATCTTTGTTTTTTTAAAATTTTATTTATTTATTTTTCTTGTTTCAGAACCTTTGTTTGTTTATTCACTCATTTTTATGGCTGACTCAGCCCGCCCTGTGGGCAAGGCTGGTACAGCATGTGGTGCTGGGGATCAAACCGTGGTCCCTGAAGCCGCCCAAGCTTTCCCAAGCAGGTGCTTTAGACCACTGAGCCATCCCGCCGGGCCCAAAAAGGAAAAATCTTTGGCACTTTGGGCTAGAAAGACTTCTTAGGCTTGATGTCCACAAAAGGAAAAAGAAAACAAAAAGGATATATTAACCATTATCAGAGTTAAAAACTTTGGTTTGTACAAGATCCCCCAAAAAGAATGAAAGGCAAGCTACAGACTAGGAAAAATATTTGCAAGTAACTTATCTGATACAGGATGTTTATTTGGAATATATAAAAAGCTCTCATTAAATCAACATTAAAATCAATCCATTTAAAAATGGGCAAAAGAAAACACACACCGAAGAATATAGACAAGATGGAAACATGTAAATAAAAATGTTCACTAAAATTTCTCATTATGGAAGCATAAAATAAAACCACAATGAAATATCATTGCTGTCAAACAGAAAGCAGGACACTTAAGTAGTAGGCCCAGATGTCAGTCCCTAACTTACTACTGCAATAGGCAAAAGGATCTAGAATGAACTGAACTCAAATTCAATTTTCAGAGATGGACCTGAATGTTTTAGAGAAAAAGGGAATCCAGAGGGCTTATGGAATCAGTAGAGTCAGGGGAGCAAAACACTATAAAAATCAGGAGACAGAATGGTCTATGAGAAATCTACTTGGGGGCCGGTCAAATGGCTCAGTGGATTAAAGTGCCTGCAAGCAAGTGCAGGTTCAGGAGCCTGGGGGAGGTGAGGTGGGGGAGGGCAGCTCAATCCCCAGGCTTGCCTCCTGTGGTGGTGCGCGCCTGTGCTTGTAATCTCAGCTCTTGGGAAGCTGTAAGCAGGTGGGTCACTATGAGTCCAATCTAATATGAGACCCTGAATACCCTGTAGACCCTTCCCTAAAATACAACAACAACAACAACAAAAAAAAAAAAAAAAAAAAAAAAAAAAAAAAAAAAAAAAAAAAAAAAAAAAAAAAAAAAAAAAAAAAAAAAAAAAAAAAAAAAAAAAAAAAAAAAAAAAAGAAAAGAAAAGCAAAGAAAAGAAGAAAAGATGGCCCCAGAAGGATGGCTCAGTGGTCTAAAGTGCCTGTTAGGAAAGCTTAGGTGGCTGCAGGGACCGAGGTTCAATCCCCCGCAACACATGCTGCACCAGCCCTGCCCTCAGGGCAGGCTGAGCTGGCCATAAAAATAAATAAATAAAGAAACAAAAGTTCTGAAACAAGAAAAAAAAATAAAATAAAAAAATTCTTTAAAAAAAAAGAAAAGAAGGAAAGATAGATAGATCTCCTTGGGTTTGCTACTGCTGCCTATTGAAGTTGGGTTTCCACCTTCACTTAGAAGCTGAGAGACAGGAAGCCTATCTTCAGGTACTGGCTGAAACAAATTCTTTTGACAGCTTTGGGATTTTTTCAAGGTTAAATTAAAAATTAAAAATGCTGTTATATTGTATAATTCCTTTAATATTCTTGAATTAATACATATAAAGATTAGGAATAGGTTAGTGGCTGATGCGGAATAGGAAGAAAGGCTGTGGCAGCCATTAACTGTGATCCTAGTGATGTGATAGTCTCTATGTTAACTGTGATCTGTCACAAAGACACAGATGTGTGATAAAATCATAATCATAGACACAAAAATTAGTGTTTGTAAAGATGGCAGAACTTGAAAAAGTTCACTGGATGGAATCTATATGGCCTATGTTGTATATCTATGTTTTAATCTACCCACTCATTCATAGGATAATATTTGAATACCAAGGTGACATTATGATTTGACCTTTGGAAAGTGATTAAGTCCTAAGGGTTCATCTTCATTGCTGGGATCAGGGCTCTTGTCAAAGATCTCCCAGAGAGCTGTTTTCCCTTACTAGCATTGGTCAGTGCTCCTAGAAGGTACCTTCTCCAAACCAGAAAGTAAGCCCCTTCCCAACACTGCTGCTGCTGCCTCCTTGATCCTGGATTTTTCACCCCACAGGCCATGGAGAAACAAATATAGTATCCTGCTGTTTAAAGGCCACTTGGTTTATGGCATTTTGCTACAGAAGTCCAGAGCATTCCAAAAAGCAATGCATACACATTTTATGGAAGAATATATGCGGATTGCAAATATGGACTGAGAGTGTCAACTTCCTTGGTTGTAATTTTATACTTAAGATACACTTAAAATATTGTATGTAAGATGTCACTTTTAGGGGAAAGTAGATGACAGAAGGAATGTCCCACAAACTCCACGTGAATCTATAATTACTTCAGGATAGGTTTTAAAAATGTCGTTGTGGGTGTAAGGACAGACTGGTAGCAAGGGTCATTAGGTAAGTGCATTTGTTTGCTGGAGGGGGGCGGTAGGGAAGAGCAGAATGGTCACCAGATTTCTTTCTTGGACTTCACTGAGCAGGAGAGAAAACAGGAGGGGTAGATTACTGAAGAACAAGAGTGACAAATTCAATTCTGATCTTACTGAATTTGTTTTCCATTTGATCAACCAGGCAGAGCATATAAAATGAGAAGACAGGAGGAGAGAGTAGGAATCTTTGGCACAGGAGGCATGTACAATGTTCTGCTGGATTTTGAATACCTAATCTGTATATAATATTTCAAAACATAATTAAATATCATAATACTACATTTATGCACATATCAGGAAAAGATAATTTTTAAAAGGTGAGAGAAAATAGACATAAGTTCTGTTGGAATTCTTAGGCAGGCCAGATAAAATGAATTGTATTAATATTGTGCATTAAAACAACAAAAAAGGAATACTGTGTCTCCTCAATGTGCTCAGTAGTACACTGATGTTCCAAAGATTCATTCTGTTTAATCCTTACAAAAGGCCTGAAAGTTCTATTTCATTATCAACAATTTCCAGTCATAGGAGTTATCTGCTAAGTGAAAAAATAAGTAATTTAGGGGACTAGAACGGAAATTTGGATGTGTGCTAGTTCTAAGCACACATCTTTCTACTATAACAAAGCAGCTTGTTCAGATGATGGGAAGGTAGGTAAAACCTTTGTAAAATTGTAGATATTAGATTCTTTGTTATTAGGGAATTTTGTGGTGTTAAATCCTACTTCTATACTTTTAAGCACTCAGCTGCCTAGAGGATTTTAGTCTGGAGGCTGCTTGACTCACCTTCCCAGGACATGCTGGTACTGACATTAATGCAGTATTCTGGTCTCTAGACACAGGCTCAGCTCTGCTATGTGCCACCCATGTCTTGGGCTTAGGAATGGCTTCTTTGATTACATTAGTGGTGGGTTATCTCCTCCTTTCTATTCTCCAGCATGTTTTTACTTTTCTTTTTTCAGGTATACAGGCTACACGGATTTGTTGAACAACGAACTTTCACTCAGTAGTACGAATAGCAGGTGTCTCCAGTTCTGTGCCCTCATATAACATAGTGCATTAGATTCCACTTTATTAACCAACACTGGATTTCTTAAACATCTATACCTATAGGCAACACCCCCCCCCACAAACAAACAAACCAAAAATAAGCAACAACAAAAAATAATCTACCTTTCTCCATTTCTAAAGAAAATTCTGTAGATTGTAAGGTCTGTTATTTTCTCCATTATTTCTCTATGGACTATTTGCTTTCTTTTCGAATTCAGGAATTTACAAATTTTGAGGTGACATATCAGGTCTCTGATCTCTAGGGCTTTAAAGTTAATTTCTGTATACTACAGTCCACTTCAAAAATCAAGGGCAGACAAACTAAGGTACTTGAAAACTAAATTAGATTTACATTCTCTTCAAAACATAAGTATTCTCACTTTTTCCAAAAGTATTAATTATGCTGCTGCTGATTCAATAATTAAGATTAATTTTCAAAGGCATTTTAACGGGAAACTCTCCACCTAACATTTCACATCCATCAAAATGCACGTCCAACTCTGCATAGTGCATCTCATATAAACCCTAAAGAGGCAGCAGGGTCCTGAGAATGCCTATGTGATCTGATTTTCTGTTGGATCAATTAATTTTTTGTTCCTTCACCTATCAGAAGAGCCAAACCTTTGGTTTAGATTTAACTTCTCGCCATCCACGCCATCTACTGGTTTTAAATGTTATACGCTTCGTTTTAAAGGAGATTCCTAATAACTGGGCGGGGGAGGGGGGAACAATCAAAACGGTTGGCCGTGACAATTTCCCTGTCACTCTCTCCACATTGCCTACCCCTCGCAGGACACCTTTAACTACTTTAACCGTTTTAGATATGGGGAGAAGTTCGCAGAAAGGAGACAGGGTTCGGGCAGTCTCAAAGACACACACCCTTTGATGCTGACATTTAGAAAAGGGTTTTAAATTCTCCTGTCATTCGAAAAGGACAGGGAAAGGAGTTGTGACAGACCTGGATAGAGGAGACTGCCTGTTTTCTTATCAAGTTGGGTACATGACATAGTCACCTCCGCAATGTTAACATCTGTCTTAGAAAAAATATAAATAAAAAAAATAAAAGAAAAGAGAGAAAGAGAGAAAAGCACTTAAAAATTCCGCCGCGGAGCTTTGCAGGTCTTGCGACCTAGTCGTCCCCAGAAGACAACCAATTCCTGCGCGTTCCGCTCCGCTCGCTCTCCTCGCCAGCTTCTCTCGAGTTTTTTCCTCCCCCCTTTTCCACGCTCGCCTTGAACTCGGACTCGGGAGGCAGAAGGGAGACATCGTTCCCTTCCTCCTCGCCGCCACCGAACCACCGCAGCCCAGCGCGTGAGGCTCCCTTCCCTTTGTTCCTCCGGGCTCGCTCTCCTCCCCGGGCAGAGCCACCTGGATGCTGTCCCTCGGTGACATTTGGCGCCGGGGCTGGTGGGTGGCTGGGGAGGAGCGAGAGCAGCCCGAGGGGGCGGAGGCGGAGAAAGGTCAAGCCGCGGGAAAGGCAGGAGCCTCCTCTCCTAACCTGCGTGGCGGGGCGTGCGCGTGGTTATTTATTTATTTTTTCCTTATTTATTGATCGCACGAGCAGAGCGGCGCCAGGAGCTCGGGGCGATGCAGGACCACCCACTGGCGGCGGGGAAGCAGCGAGCAGCCCTCCCGCGCCCCCGCGCCGCCGAGCGCCTCCTGCCTCCGCGCTCGGACGAGAACCCGCGCCGGCCCCAGCCTCGGCCCCAGCCCCAGCCCCGGCCCCTGCCCCTCCGCGCCTCCGCCACCGCCACCGCCGCCGCCGCCGCCGCCGCCGCCGCCGCCGCCGCCGCCGCCGCCGCCGCCTCCCGCCCTGCTGCCCCGCAGCCCCGCAGCCCCGCGGCCCCGCGCCGCGCCGCCCCGGCCCCGGCCCCCGCGGCCGCGCAGTAAGTTAGCAGGAGGAGCGCCCCGGGCTCTCGCCTCCCCCGCACCTTTTGAACTTGTTGCTGTGGCTCGGCTCGCAGCGCCTGGCTTTTGGAAGGCGAAAAGGCGGAGGGACGGCGCGGAGTGGGGGCAGGGGCCGGGAGCTCGCCCGAGCTTTATTTATGCTCCCGCGGCGGCGGCGCTTCGAGCCCGCGGCGCGCGAGCTGCCGTCTCGCCTTTTCCTTTTCCGGGTGCATGGCGAGGAGAAAGTCTCTGTGAGACTCAGCCCGGAGCGCACTGGCCAGGTAGGTTCCGCGGGCGAGGCGCGTGCGGCGCCGCGGCAGATGCTGCTGCCGCCCCGGCGACGGCACCCGGCAGCTTCCGGGCTCTGCGACTGGCACGCTGCACCTGAGCAGAACTTGCGGAGAGAGTGAAGGGGCGCCCGGGCGACGCCGGCGGCGGACGCAGAGGGTGCCGGCAGACGGGGAGGCGGCTCCGCAGCGCTCCCTGCGCCGCGAACCCCAAGGAGGCGACTCGCAACTGGGCTCGGGGGACGTGGGGCAGCGGGAGCGGCCGCGACCGCAGCCTTGAAGCCACAACAGGTCCCCGTCCGAGACTCCTTTGGCGGGAAGAGCCGCTCGGAGGGGAAGGTTTGAAAGGGAAGCGAGGGAAGGCAGAGGCTCCCCTGGTCCTCCGAGGACGCCCGCTGGTGACTTCTCTCGCCTGCTGCACACGCTGACCTGGGTCACACAGCCCGCACGGGGAGAAGTCGCGGACACCTGTTTGAAGCGACGGCTGCCTCCCAGCAGCCCTTGCGCCTGTTGGCGGCGGCCTGCTGGGGAGGCCGGGTTGTCTGGGCTTCGCTCTAGGACCCCACACTTTTCCTTACTATTCTGTGGGGACACTTGCCCATCTGGGCACTGGGACCTCCTCAGAAAGCCAGCCCGGGCAGAAGGCTGGTCCCCCGCTGGCCTACGGTCTTGTTCGACGTGAGAGACAGAGGGCGAGCGAGCCTCGTGCCGGCTTGGCGGGTGCCTCGGCGGCGGCAACATGGCGGCCGGCGTGGCGGCGTGGCTGCCCTTCGCCAGGGCAGCGGCCATCGGGTGGATGCCCGTGGCCTCGGGGCCCATGCCCGCGCCGCCGAGGCAGGAGAGGAAACGGACTCAGGACGCGCTGATCGTGCTGAACGTGAGCGGCACCCGATTCCAGACGTGGCAGGACACGCTGGAGCGCTACCCCGACACGCTGCTGGGCAGCTCCGAGAGGGACTTCTTCTACCATCCCGAGACCCAGCAGTACTTCTTTGACCGGGACCCCGACATCTTCCGCCACATCCTCAACTTCTACCGCACCGGGAAGCTGCACTACCCGCGCCACGAGTGCATCTCGGCCTATGACGAGGAGCTGGCTTTCTTCGGCCTCATTCCCGAAATCATTGGCGACTGTTGCTATGAGGAGTATAAGGACCGCCGGCGGGAGAACGCCGAGCGCCTGCAGGACGACGCGGACACGGACACCACGGGCGAGAGCGCGCTGCCCACCATGACGGCGCGGCAGCGCGTGTGGCGCGCCTTCGAGAACCCGCACACCAGCACCATGGCCCTGGTGTTCTACTACGTGACGGGCTTCTTCATCGCCGTCTCGGTCATTGCCAACGTGGTGGAGACTGTGCCGTGTGGCTCCAGCCCCGGCCACATGAAGGAGCTGCCGTGCGGAGAGCGGTACGCGGTGGCCTTCTTCTGCCTGGACACGGCCTGCGTCATGATATTCACTGTGGAGTATCTGCTGCGCCTGGCCGCGGCCCCAAGTCGCTACCGCTTCGTGCGAAGTGTCATGAGTATCATCGACGTGGTGGCCATCCTGCCCTACTACATTGGGCTGGTGATGACCGATAACGAGGACGTCAGTGGAGCCTTCGTCACGCTTCGAGTCTTCCGTGTCTTCCGGATCTTTAAGTTTTCCCGCCACTCTCAAGGCCTGCGCATCCTGGGGTACACCCTGAAGAGCTGTGCCTCGGAACTGGGCTTCTTGCTCTTCTCGCTCACCATGGCGATCATCATCTTTGCTACGGTTATGTTCTACGCAGAGAAGGGGTCCTCGGCCAGCAAGTTCACCAGCATCCCTGCGGCGTTTTGGTACACCATCGTCACCATGACAACATTAGGGTAGGTGCCAAGAAGGGCAGTGGGGTGGAGGTTGGATATGGCTGAGTTGATGGTGGGTCTGTTGAGCTTTCACAGTCCTTAAAAGGAACTATTATTTTCTCTTTCCTAAATGAATACAGGAAAATAACTAAATGACTTGGGAAAAAACAAAACAAAACAACAACAAACCTCTTGATCTGTGAAATGGGTATTACAAAGAGAATGAAGTAATAGTGGTTACAGGCAAATACTGAACATTGGTGTTTAAAAGAGATAAATACACAAAAATGTTTTTATAGAAAGATGTTAAAATATGTAAAATATAATGACAAGGAAGAACAAAATTTATGCCCTAATTAACATATGAATATGTTCAAAGCACAGTGTATTGAGATGTCTAGAAAGTGCCTCATTGCAAAGTACAAGTTTCTGTGGATATTTGAAATGTTTTTCCACTGATATTTAGGACATGCATTTTTTTTTCTGTTAACTACAATTCTTATTTTACAACATCACAAAAGATAAGAGTATAGATATCAAAGCTTTGTAACAAATATGCACACAATCATATATAATTGTACAATTTTTTATGGCTGACAGGATACATTTTAAGGTGTCAGGGCTGAAACTGATGAGCTCTACAAAATCAACTATTAGGATGTTTAAGAGTCTAGGTTAATAGCTTCAAAAAAAAAAAAAAAAAAAGAAGCGCATGACTGCTGTTCCTACATTTCTTTAGAAGTTACGGATGGCATCAGGCAGATTCCACACACCCATTAAGTGCCCTTGGTATTAAGATAGAACAGTATCTAGTAAGACTGATGGGCACCAGGGCTGTTTGCATTGTAAGTGTTTTTCCTCTTAGAATCCTTTTGTGCTTTATTTTATTTGAGAGTATGAACTTTTAGAAGGAATGGGACATATTTCAAATTCATGTATTTTTTTTAAATGAACTTTTAGAGATAGAATTAAGATTTTTAAAAAGATGATAGAGGAAAGATGTCAAAATAATAATATTAATCAAATTGCAGAGGAGTAGCAGTATTTTATGTATTTGCGAACCTAATAAAATAAAATGGTTAGACTCTTTTACTTTTATGAGTTACTAGATAAAACAGGGGTGATGTTAGTGCCCTTAAGCTTTCTGCTACTTTTTCCTGTGTAATCAGCACACTAAGGATTTAGTAATGGCTGTAAAAAAAGTTATTCCCAAGGCTGCTTTTTAAATTTTGTGTTCCTGGACAATTTAATGAAGTTCTTGAAATGGTATTGTGGTTAAAGTCAACTTAATTTTATTAGACATATGGTGTTGAGCAAAATTTCTTATGTTGTCATATGGCCAGCTAATGCAGTGTTTTATGTGAGGAATTTTTGGCAAAGTTAATGAAGAAATTAAAAGGAAGTAAAATGGATTACTTGATTTTGATTTAGTCTCATATACTTTTGAAGACCTACTGATATATTAAAAATGAATCATTGAAATCTGTATTCTATGACTTATATTTCCTTTTTATCTAGTTGGTGACTATGATAGGCTCTGAAGAAGATGCATAGCTTTAGGATTATAGGTGGCTGTCCTTTACCAAAGAGGCTGTATTTATTTTGTCTTGTTTTTTGTGACATTTGAAATCATTATTATAGGACATGTAGGTAGGGAAAAACCTATCATAACTTCAAGTTAGTACAACTGAATTAAAAATAACTTTTGAGAAATAAGTGAAGAGATATTAAAAAGATACACACTTTGAAAACTTTGGTGTTTTCATATTGCAGTATGTTTTGTGAGAACTCAATGAGTCATCATAATGTTATCTACTGTCTAGATGATTGTAGGTATTATGACAATGAATGTTAATGAGTTTCTGGTTTCACCTAGTTAAAAGTTCTGTTCTAGACTTGAGAAGTTACTATTATTTCAACATTTGTTTCCTGAAATGACTAATAATTTTCTTTTATTTTGAAATTTAAGGGAAACAATAAATATTAGACATCAGTGACAGTTTTTCTTGTATAATTTTTATAAGCTTTCTGAAATGATTTAAGAAACTGAATCACAATGCCTGAATAAATTTCTAAGTAATGAATTTAGTACAACATATTGTACAGGTAAGTGGATCATATGGATTTAATATGCACACTTTCACAGAACTTTGAAGCAAAATGGAAGTTACTTTTAATTTCTGTTTCACTCAGGTGGAACATTGTAATTTTAGGTAGTTTAATTCATGATTCTGGTAGAATAGACCAGTCATAGTTCTAAGGTGTAGAAATGTTGATGTGATCAAAGACTGTTGACTTTCAACAAAGCATATACTTTGTATGACATAACAAGGTTTCTTTGGAAAATGTCGTAGGTTTTCATCTAAATATATATTTGTAGTACTGCTTAATTTCCTGGAGAAATAGAGGGAATTATCTATTTCTATCTTATTTTTGGCTATATTATGTCTCTGCAAAATTATTTAAGAATAGAAAATACTCATTGAAAGCCAGTGCCTGACTTTATTTTTTATGCTGCAGTTTTTTTTTTTTTGTTTTTTTTTTTTTGTCTTTTTGAGACAGGGGCTCACTATGCAGCTCAGGCTGGCCTTGAGCTCACTTTTGTAGCCCAGGCTGGTCTCGAACTCGCACCGATCCTCCTGCCTCAGCCTCCCGAGTGCTGGGATTACAGGTGTGCACCACCACACCCGGCTATGCTGCAGTTTTAGAGGATGAAACATAAAGTGTAAACTTTCTAGAAAATCTAGAACAGTTTTAGCTAATATCTGCAAGAATAGTTCATTATACTTTCTGAACCCTTTTTCTCTGGCCATTATTTTTAACAAAGCCAAGGTTCATCAGTTATTTATAATAGAGGTATAAAATGTGATCCTAAACAATGGTTATCAAGGTTCCAGCTTATAGAAACATGATCTTTTTGAGAAGAAATAACTAAGAGTGTTGTCAGCGAGGACTGGGAGAACCTCTTGCTACTTCTCACATTGTTTTACAGTTTTCTACTTGGATTTTGATCTGAAGAAGGAAAAGAGATGTGGGTCTATCTTTATGCAACCTTCATTCATTTTTGTTTTCCTGAAATATCAAATATGTTATTAGACTATAGTTTTGAGCATGCTTGCTTTGCACATTATTTACTCTTCTAGAAAAATCAGTGCTTTAAAGTATGTTAAGGTCATTTTATTTCTTATTAAAGCAGAAAACATTGAAAACATGAAGTTAAAAATGGAATGGGGCAAGAATGCCAGAAACATTTGTTTCTCCATCCCATCCTTTCTTTTTTAATATATTCATTGACTTTCACAGGGCCTTGTTTAGCCTCTTATAACTGTCACCTCCTTCCCTTTCCCTGTTGTAGACACCGATTACCCTCTTCAACTACACTGCTAAAAAAAAAAAAAAAAAAAAAAAAAAAAAAAAAAAAAAAAAAAAAAAAAAAAAGACCAACCAGTCAGGGCTCTTTTAACCTAAGGGCTTTTAGAATGTAATGTCTAGTTGATATTTGTCATTCTAACGGTAGTATTTACATTCTGCTAAATTTAGGATGATTTTAAATATTCAACACTAATGAAAAAATATTTAAAATTCTATTCCCAAGACTGACACTTCAATTTATCATTTTTACCTCACACTCATGACTTGGATCACATGACACATTAAGTCATCTGAGGAGTTATTATTGTATTAGGTGGTATTTTTCTTTATTGTCATAGTTATCAATCATTTAGGTGATTTTTGAAAGAAATGTTGCTTATAACATAAAACAAAAACTTGAAAAATGTTGCCAAGATCCACACCACCTTTTTTTTTTTTTTCTGGTGGTACTAGGTATTGAACTCAGGATCTTGTGTTTGCTAGGCAAGCACTTATTTCCACTGCGCTTTCTTGCCGGCTCTCACACTGCTTCTTTATTTCTAAAAACAAGCTGTTTTCCTCGAAGTTTCAGTATGAGGAAGAAAGGGAGCTGTGTGGCATTTTGTAAAGTTCATGTTTAGAAGGCAATTTTAAGATTTTAACTAGATAAACTATGTTGTGATATGGTTTATGTTTTTAGAGAGACTTAGAGAAATGTGATATGGGTCCTTTCTTTTGTACCTAAGGTAAACAGCTCTTAAACCCTTTATTTTGTGTTATTACTCATTTGAATTAGAAATAGTACTCAACAAGGTAGTTAAAAATGTGTGTATTTACTTGTATCTTAAACTTAGACATTTACTTTTTGACAAACAGACGCATGTTGAGAAAGAACATGCGTCAATAGGGTAACCTAGAGAAAGGGATGGCTTTTATTCTCTGTGGGTCTGCTATGCTGTTCTTTTAGACTGCTGACTGTCTGTCTTATACTTAGTTTTCTAGTTACATATTTTAGTTCTGAATTCTTCTCCTAACTGTATTTGTCTTTGAACATGAGTTACTGAAGTTTAGATTTCTTATTACCTGATTGCTCAGTTACTAGAAGAAAACTTATGTTATTTATTTAAAACATACTATTTTATTCGTTGAAGGAACCGTGGCTTGCCCATTACTACACAATTAAATAGGAGGGTCCTCCTCCCACTAATATAGTGTGTTTCTCTCCCAGTTCGCCATTGCACGGCTCTTTGTTCTACAGTCCTTAGTAACAATCATAGCTGTATTTATTTGCGCAATACTGAAATTTACCATGATGGTGCTGTTGATTTGACACAACTGTGTATTCTCATCCAGTGAACTTTCAGGCTCTTGTTGAGCAAACAACTTAATGGAACGTGGCGTAATGGAAGAAAATAAATCAATTATTTTGCCTTAATTACCTAAATAGCATTGGCTTGTGAGTTTTTGAAAATGTACAATTTAACTTCTCTTTCACTGAAACAACAAGAATGGTAAAAAGAACATTCAAGGGAATGGAAGTATTATTTTTCCCTCAGAGCTGTAATAATGAATTCACTCCCCTTTCCCCACTCTCCATATGTCTCGAATTGTTTTCTGAGCTCCAGTATATATATAGAAATAAGCATTGTTCTCCTGCTAGCTTCAGCAGCTAGATTTGGCGATGTGGTATTTTGTCTGCTATTGAAAAGAAACCCAGGGGTACAAAGCATCTCTTCATTTCTGTCCACCTTTGCATGGGTCTTCGGTAGGTTCCATTTGAATGTTTGCCCTTTATTTTTCTCCTTTGAGAGCCAGTTTCCACACTGACCTTCTCCATAAACCCTTTCTAATCTGCTATTTTATACATAACCTAGGGTTTTCTTCTTGCTTTTCTAACTTGATTGAAAGATTTTTAAAGCATGCATATATTCCTGTTGGGGACTTATGATATACTTCCTTGCTCAGAAGTAGGAGAACATCCATGTTAAAGTGTTGCTGGACATGGGAATAGATGCCTACTGCATACTGTGGTGAGCTCCTTAGCCATGGAGCAGCATCTCCTCAGTGTGGGCACTGACTTGCCAACTTAAGCCAAGTGCTATGCAAATTTATCACTGGAGCTTATTTCCTAATGTCTACTCTTGTATTTTTTTTTATTTTTGTTTTATAAAATGGAGAGGAAAATGAATTTTTTTTCCATTTAAAAAAATCCATAACTAGGGGCTGGGAAGATAGCTCCGAGGCACAAGTGCCTGCTGGGCAAGTGCAAGGTCGTGAGTTCGAACCCTGGTCCCACAAAAAAAAAAAAAAATCCATAACTAATTTTTGCACAGTCGTTAAAATTAATGGCTGCTGGGCTGGTCAGGTAACTCGGTGGACTAAAGCACCTACTTAGGCAGAGTGCAATGGTCAGGGTTCAGTCCCATGTGCCATGCCGACCATGCCCTTGAAACATGCTGAGACAGCAATGGAGACTGGGTGTGGTGGCTCATGCCTGTGATCCCAGTGATTGGGCGGATGAAAACAGGAGAACCACTATGAGTCTGATGTACGTAATGAGACCCTATAGACCTGTACTTTAAAATAACATTTTTTAAAAAATTAAAATTGCCGGGCGTGGTGGCGCACGCTTGTAATCCCAGCACTCGGGAGGCTGAGGCAGGAGGATTGGTGCGAGTTCGAGACCAGCCTGGGCTACAAAAGTGAGCTCAGGACCAGCCTCAACTGCACAGCGAGACCCTGTCTCAAAAAGACAAAAAAAAAAAAAAAATTAAAATTAATGTTTGTCAACTATTCAACTATTATATGTATCAAATAGTAAACTTTTTTTATAAATGACATCTAACATAGATATTATTGCTATCAGAAAGAAATCCATATTCTACAGGATTAAAAGGTATGTGGCATGCAAATATAGTTTCAAAAGATCTCCCTACTTCCGAGTATCTTTCCTTTATTTTACTCTTATATTTGCCTTTCTCATTTAAGATAATCTATTAAATAAAGTTGTGTGTCTTATTTATTTCACTTAAGCTTGTTGTCTCAAAAAGTACCCATTTACCTGAAAATGTCTCAAGCCTATCTTTCTTTATGGCAGAATAATACTCCTTTGTGAATAAATGCCAGATTTTCTTTGTAATGTTAATGGACATAAAGGTTGTTTCCAAGACTTAGCCATTATAAATTATACAAGCTCTTCACTATAAATGTATTCATTATGTATTGCAAGTATTTGCTAAGAAAAATATTTAATAAAAAAGATAATGTAAGGACCAAGTTTTGTAGATTATATGGGAAAATAAATTTATTTTATATATAACAAAAATGCAAACACAAATGTGAGTACATATCCTTATATAGCATAATCCATTTTGCCTTGAGAATTTTGACAAGTCTGTTATGTAAAGAAAATCTGAATCATGAGAAGTGTAGGGGGAATAGAGAGTGAGGTATCAGAAGTTAACAATAAGGCAAAATAAAGTTAAAAGAATAGGATGACAGCTGAGGTAATGTTAAATAGGGCAGGAAGGTTTTCTTCTAGAAGTAAATGTCTTTTGTGGTTCTTGGCTGTAATTTACCTATCTCTTCTTCATTTTACACTCTTCTAAGAATACTGATAATAGAACTTTGCAGAACATGAAGAGTAGCATAAATTCTCAGGAAATCAAAATGTGGTTTACAATGTTTAATTCGCTTTAACAGTCTTATTTACTATTTATTACCGGTCCATACCATAGCATTAAACACGGCAAATGTATAGAACCAGTATAGATAGTGAGAAAGAAAATAGATACTTAAGTATACATGATGTCAGGTCAATGTGAGTGTGTTAAGAGAAGTAAATTGGGGTTAAAAAGCCTGTTATTTGGGGATTGGACAGACAGGCCTTTATAAGAAGGTGATATTTTAGCTGATGGCTATCTCTATCTGAAGGGGTGAAGTGAATCTGTGAATATATGAATGCAGAGCCTTTATAGAAGACAAGAAAGTGGCACAGTTTATGTACCTTATTCAAACGCTTGTGGCTAGAAGATTTCAGATTTTTTTCACATTTTTGAATATCTGCATGTGCATACTAAGATATCCTAAGGCTTTAATCCAAGTTTAAATATGAGATTCATTTATGTTTCATATACATCTCATTCACAAAGCCAAAAAGTGTTTACATTGTACCTGTGTTTATACTTTGACCTATTACTGAGATCAGATATAAAAATTTCCTGTTGTGTAATCAAAATGGCACTCAAAATAGTAGAATTTAGATATTTAGATCAAGGATGCTCAGCATGTAAGAGAGCTCAAGGTGAAAGAGCTCTGATTTGTCTGATGTCATCTTAATTGAAACAAATGGAGTGAAGGACTTAGTAGCAAATGGGACCTGGGAGTGTTTGGAATGAGAATCTTTAAGGCATTATGGGCCATAGATAGCAAAGATTTCTGTTTTCTGCCACTAGCTGCATTTGACAATGTAAAATATTGTCTGTTCTTGACAATAAATCTGGGGATGAAGCAGCCTAGCTTCATTTCTGTCAACACTTGCATGGTTCTTTGCTTTAATTGATTTAATTAGTTTTCTTCATTGAGAACTAATCTCAACTTTTGAAACATTCATCATCTCTAAGATGGAATTACACTTTATACTAGTGCTGTTTTATGTGTAATTATGGCTTTATTTCTTGCATTTGTAACTAAATTGAAAGGCTTTTGAAGCTTGAGTCTGCACATTTTGGGGAACTATTACCTAAATTCATTGTTCAGCTGTAGAATAAAGATCTATGTGAATGTCTGTGGATCATGGAGTGAGGTGATTCCTATACACCATGGAGAACTCTTTAGGTATGGGGTAGTGCCATCTTATGATCAACAGTATGCTACTATCTTATAGAAATTTACAGAAACAATGTATTAGTAAACTTCCAGATGAAAAGAGATGAGAAGGGGAGACATTAGACAATAGTAAACAAGGCAGAGATAGCATCTGATTGCCATATTATGACGAACACAAGCTCTGAAGTATTCTAAAATTTTACATGATCATTTAAAAATTAACTTCTTGCCGGGCGTGGTGGCGCATGCCTGTAATCCAAGCACTTGGGAGGCTGAGGCAGGAGGATCGGTGTGAGTTCGAGACCATCCTGGGCTACCAAAGTGAGCTCAAGGCCAGCCTGAACTGCATAGTGAGACCCTGTCTCAAAAAGACAAAAGAAAAAAAAAATTAACTTCTTTATTTGTATACAATTCTTAATTTGATGTGTTGTATTTTCTTTGGCTTATAATTTATAGCCATTGGTTTATAAGAGTCTCCAAAACAATCATTTTATAATGTGATTAAATTACTCCTAACTGATGAAAATAAAGCTACAATAGTTCATATGAAAAAGCGAATTCTACATTTAAGCTGAAAAGTTAAAGATGTTCCTGTATAGGTAGAGAACTAAATAAGAATTTACAGGCTAATTTTTAAAACTTGAACATAGTTTTGCAGATTAACAGCTGTCAATTTTAATATTAGTGCTTGAGAACATCACATTCAGTTTGTTTTCTATTTAAAGGATTTCCATTCCTTTTTTTTTCACTTTGCAATAGGTATGTGTATATCATCTCCAGGTGTTTTGTTATTTTTGTGATTTGAAAGAGAAAATAATTTACATGTCTTCAAATCTGTGAAGACTGCCATGGGCTATGTACTTTTCAGTAGGAATCAAATTGGGACCACGCATAAAGCAGAAATATAATGAAAATTTACAGAGGCAATGGTTTGATGAGCATCAGCATGCTAGAGAATTAAACATAATCATGAATGGGGGGCCCTGTGGGATGGCTCAGTGGTCTAAAGCGCCTGCTTGGGGAAGCTTGGGTGGCTTCAGGGACCGTGGTTCGATCCCCGGCACCACATGCTGTGCCAGCCCTGCCCTCTGGGTGGGCTGAGCCGACCATAAAAATGAGTGAATAAGCAAAGAAAGGTTCTGAAACAAGAATAAAAATAATAAATAAAGTTTTAAAAAATCATGAATGGATAATTGGCAAGATTTGGAATTAGATCAAAGAATTAAATTACCACGAAACACACACACATATGTATGTATCACATATATTTTTTATATATAGTTACTTGAGTATAAGGAAACTCCCTATATCATCTCACTTTGCTTACTTTGGCATACTCCTTCATTATAATATCCCACCTCTGTATATTTCTGTGTCCTACCTAGAAACTCTGTCCAGAGGTTAGTGTTGTATGTTATGAGTCGGTGCCAAAAGAAATGATGAGAAGACCTGATGAGTTTAGCTCAGAGGTGTCACTGAGATTTACCTCTCTTGAAGTGAGCTCCAACCTTCAGAAGTATCTCACTTTTATTTAGGGCCAAGGATTGTGCTCAGGTGCATAATCACTTTAATAAAGAAAGGCTACAATCTCTGACCTCCACTGTTTGCCTAATGCTAGGTTCACACAAATGCTAATTAAAAAGATTCCAAGCAAGGAAAGAGGCAACTAACAAAGAACCTTCAAGGTAAGCTGTTATCTTTCTCCTTGAATCTCAGCTTTCTGGAATTCCCAAGTAACAGACCACAACTTTCCCTGGGCTTTGTTTATTGCTCTTTGCCTCTTGAAATGCTAATTTCTTATCTCTGCATACCCCTGCTTTCACTTTTTATGCTGAAAAATAATAGTTTTTGAAACATTGGGCAAGGACTGTAGACTTTTGATCTGTAGCTTGTTGCTGGATCTGTCCTTGTTGCCAAACTAACCAGGATATACAGATAGTATAGAGACAAAATACACAAATCTCTACTACATTTCCACTAAATCAAGAGATAACATGAAAAGGATAAAAGTTTCCAGTGACATTAGAGATACTTTGTAATAGACTGAGTTGGTTCCATGAAATGGGAATTATACAAAATGAAGGACTCCAAGGTTGACATTGTAGATTAACAATTTGACCTCCCAACATAACAGCTTGTTCTAAATCACTTATCTTAGTATTCAACTCTGAGTCTATGTGTCTTTGAGAAGTCCTTAATTGTTTTAAGTCCTTGTGCCTTTGCTGCACAAAATGAACAGTTTATACACCTTGGTTCAATGCTACTCTGTCTTTAGCAGCTGTGGATGTGAAGGTTATCATGAGTTGAAGCTTTCCTTTTGTTCTCTTCCTTAACACCTCCAGTAAAAGTTGGAACAGCATCATGGAAGATGTAGTTGTATTGGAAGCCACATTCTGGTCCTTGTCCTGAGAGTATAGATGTTATCCCTAGAAAAATTAAAGCTAACAGAAGAATGTTAAACATGTATATAAAGAACAACTATGACATGTAATGGTATGGTTAGAAGAGTTTCTTATAAACAACGAATGAAGGAGGTGAACACATGCCTGAATAGAACGAACTGTGTTCCTTTTAAATAATGAGGAATTTCTATCTCAATTTCTTTCCTTCTGCTCTCTGGCCAGAGCTTTAGAGCTCCAATAGAGCTCCATAGAGCTCCAATCTATGATGCTTCCATTTTAAGTATTAACTCCCAGGCTACTTCTCCTTTACAGATTTCCCAATGTACCCTAATCACTAAGATAAGCAACACTGGTATTCTGGCAAGATGGCAGATCTCACGGTGGAAACATTCTATTATCAGCTATACCTTTAAAGTCCTTTCCTTGGAGAAGAAAAGATTCCCTTTTTAGTTCCCTTACCTCGGTGTTACTATTTACTAGACTTTTTCCATCAGTGAACTTTTCTGTTGAGTGGTGGATTTGGAATATAAGCCCAATAACTAAAATTACCTTTAATACTTACCAGAAACAACAATAAAGCCATCATAGTGATGCAGAGAAAAAAAAGTCTCTGGTGGATGACCTCCAAATGATACAGGGAGTATCTCCAGATGATATATTCTTTTGGCTCCCTTTAGGTGATGATCAATCTTGAATGTCAGTCTTTAAGGAGGTCAGCATTTGTTTGACCTTTGGTGTTTAGGCTTGGCTCACAGCAGGAGTATCCATCCCTCCCGTATTTGCTAGATATCTTGCCTTCTGTGTTACCTCCTTTGAGTGCCTAATCCTGTCTGACTCCCTATAATATTTCTGTCTGACTCGGCTGTTTGCAACAGTGCCTGCTCTGAAGAAAACCCAAACTGCCATGAGGGATTTATGGGCGATGACCACTCTGGCTTCTTCAGGCTGAAAGGGGTCATAGGTGGGAATTGGCAGTCAGAGATACTCTCCAGAGATTCTACCTAAAGGCCCTCAATAGACACCAGGCATTTGTATTTTGGGTAGTAGAATGGTTTAGACCCTTTTATTTATGGAGTCTGACAGTTTGTTGTAAGTCCTTCAAGCTTTAGTTATAATTATCTCTAAATCTTGAGCACTCAAGAAAACCAGAATACCCCATTTTTCCTATTTCTAGTTACACCTTGTGAGAAAACAGTGACATCAGCAAGCTAATTTTATTTGTATGTTTTATTCTAATTTTTGAGGTATGATGACTAGAAGGAAAGTCAGGGTTGGAGAAGAACAAAGAGACCTGTACCAGTGTCTAGCAATAGGCTGGGTTTTCCCTTGGTCATGATTTCTCAGGGATCCTCTGTAGAAATGATCAAGATTGTCTGCCAGAGGGAGCAGGCAAGCCCAGTGCTCTTTAGTCCTGCTGGACCATCTGAGAAGCTGAGTCTGAGCTCTGGGGCCTCAGCCTCAGATTACAGTCTCACTTCTAATGGCTTCCTTGGCAGTCAGGGCATGGCGTGTGGGCCTCTTAAGACAATCCCTCTTATTCTGGCCTGGCTTCTGACAGCAATAACAAGTGAACTTTATTGTCGTTGAGCTCTTGGAGCCGAGAGAATCAGACTTAAGATTTGTTTTGAGGCTACAACAAGGCAGCCATTTTTATCTTCTGTTTTCTCTCCCTGGTTTTCTCCTAGTTCCAATTATAGGAAATTATTTTCTTAGTGTCCTCTAAAGTATCCTATCATCAATCGGAGGTTTTGTATTAGAATGTTTACACTTACTCATTTTCTGGGTTTTATTCGTCCAGCTGGTACCCAAACTACTTCTCCAGTATCTGTAATAACAAAAGCAAAACCTCTTCCCCATCTCTGAATAACTCCTGGAACCTGTTGATCAATATATCATTTAGAAAGAAAAAAGGTTGTTGCAAAGGAACACTCAATTCCTTTGCCCAGTGACAGTCTGCAGCAGAAGATCCATCTGGCAACTGATTTAAAAATTTAATGTGAATAAAACTTTTTGTACTATGAACCTAGGTATATTCATATGTATTCTCATACTATTCCCCTCTTTTTGTTTAATAAGCATTTATTTTAAATCTCTAATAGCTTTTTCTATAATTGTCCATGGGATATTCTAATATTTAAGTCCCTATAGAATATTAATACAGAAAAGTTATATATTTTTATGCAGAAATTTAGAAATCAACACCATACTTAACACTGTAGTAAGGCAATCTTGATGACATTTTGTGGCTGGTCTTGAACTCATGCTGATCCTCCTACCTCAGCCTCTCAAGTGCTGGGATTACAGGCATGCACCACTGTGCCCTGTCAAAGCCTTATTTTATTATTTATTTATTTATTTATTTTTGTCTTTTTGAGACAGGGTCTCGCTATACAGTTCAGGCTGGCCTTGAGCTCAGTTTTATAGCCCAGGCTGGTCTTGAACTCTCACCGATCCACCTGCCTCAGCCTCCTAAGTGCTGGGATTACAGGTGTGTGCCACCATGCCTGGCTCAAAGCCTTATTTTAAATGCCATTTTTAATTTAGGACAATTTTAAGCAACCATACTTAACTAGAAATTAAAAGAATTTTAAGTAATCTTTTAAAATATCCTGGGGCAATGGCCTCACATCTTTGTAGTTGCTGTACCTGGAGGCCACCTATATTTGCATTTGAAGAGCCATTAAAATGTTTTTCCTTTAATTAAGTTTTATTTTTTACTCCACCATTTCCTTCTAACAATTTAAACATTTTTAGCAAAAATGAATGACCAATTGAGCAGTATAAGAATTTGGTGTGATATAATCACTATCAATAATTACCAAATGAACCAATACACCTTTGCTAGTAAAGCTACTTCTCCCAGTAATCAAACCAACAGTATCTTTGGGTGTGGGACCAAAACTATTGGTATGAATTTTATATACTCCATAAGCGGGTTGCAAAAACTGATTTTCTATAGCTACAATATCAATTTACCTTGCAATAAAACTTGAGTCACTGTACTCCTAGGTCCAACAGCCAAGACAGGTTGCATGTGCTCTTATGGAGGAGTAGAAGAATTAGTTGGGGGAGGCAGAGGTTGAATCAGAGCAAGCATTGAAGGTGTATTTGAAACATCCAATTGCTCTACCAAATTGGATATCAATTGTGTCTAATGTTCCACATGACGGGATAATTCCTGGGTATTATTTGCCTCTTTCTCCAACTGATTGCCCTGAGCAAAAAGTCCTCAGAATCAGAGGACAGAGGCTGAAGAACCAGAAATGTTTGCTTTACTTTCAGATTTTCTGATTTAGATTCTTCACCCAATAAGGACAAATTAAGACCTGTGGTGCTGCCATCATGTTTCAGTGTTTGCAGGGACTCCAAAGCCAAGAAGATAAGGTTACATAAAGATTACACAGTTAAAGGAGTAGGTTGTTGCTGATGTGCTCTGTGCAGAGCTTTTGGAACCTGCTTCCAAACTTTTAAGTTTAGAGCAACCTTTCTCTTAGGCTGAAAGCAATAATTCTTTGAACCTCTTTGGCTTCACCTTTACCCCTGCTCCTTTGAGTAATATCTGAATAAGATGGACATACTCATTTTATACTGAAGTGGAATTTCCCATTATTATGAACTATTGACGGTGGTCTCCCCTACTCTGGGCATACTTTTTCCACTTGGTCAGGCCTCTCTTAACTCACCCCTGGTCGTCTTCAGTGTCCCACATTGGGCGTCACTTGTTTCTTACAAGTCAACGCTAAAAGAAATGAAGAAAAGATTCAATGAATTTAGCTCAGAGGTCTCACTGAGACTTACCTCTCTTGAAGTGAGCCCCAACCTTCAGAAGTATCTCACTTTTGTTTAGGGCCAAGGAATGTGCTCAGGTGCATAATCACTTTAATAAAGAAAGGCTACAATCTCTGACCTCCACCATTTGCCTAATGCTAGGTTCACACAAATGCTAATTAAAAAGATTCCGAGCAAGGAAAGAGACAACTAACAATGAGCCTTCAGGGTAAGCTGTTACCTTCCTCCTTGAATCTCAGCTTTCTGGAATTCCTAAGTAACAGACCACAACTTTCCTTGGGCTTTGTTTATTGCTCTTTGCCTCTTGAGACAATAATTTTTTATCTCTACAGGTTAGTTTACTGATGAAGGAAGTTTCCACACATGAAGAGTATCACAAAGGAGAATTTCCCCATATTCCCTGGCCTTTGCATACAATGGAGTCAAAAAACACAATTGGTCTTATAATTATTCCTCTTTTCTATTTTGAATGAGGAACTAGCTTCCTTTTATCATGCTATAGATTAAGGATATCTAACTTTGCTATTTTAACACTTTTTGTAAACAGAAAGTTCATTCATATTGTTTCAGATAACTATGAAATGTACGAAAACATTTCTAGTTTTTACTAAATGAGGTGTTTTTGAATTAAAAATAAGCATGCATTATATTGAGGATTGAACTCCCAGGGCCTTTGCACAGAGTCATGTCTCAACTTTAAATTTTGAGACAGGCTTCTACTTAGTGAAAATTACTTATTTTGAACTTAAATTTGTAGTCCTCCTGGCTGAGCCTCATCAGTGCTCAGGTTATAGGTGTGTACCAGCATGTTTGGCTACTGAATTAGATCATCCTCCTGATGAAATCAGCCTACTAATGCATTATAGGTACTGTATTGAATCAGAAAAGATTCAATGAAATGTTCTATATCTCCTCAAAATGTTTGATTTTTCTGCCTCAGTTCAAAGATATTAAATTCATGGCATTTTTACTTGCAAGGCATGTTAGAAGTTGCTATAGAACACTTTCAATTTGTAGTTGAAGAAACCAAGTATAGTTATGAGACTTACAAAACTTAAAATCATAGTGCTAGTTAGAGGAAGAGCCTAAGTTAGATTCTTGGGGCGGGCACATCTTTTGAAATACAGTGCTCTTAGTAGTACAAGATACTGGAAGGAGACTCTTTATTTAATGCCATGTTTGTCATTGTTTCCTTCTTATCATTAATTCAATATTACAGGTTTAGAAGTTTCTCCACATCATAATTAATATTTATTTCATGTTTTCTTCATCTTTTTCAATGTAATGAAAGACTATGGTATTGTCATATATATAAGCAAATTTACATATACATAATACATCTCATTTTGTCATTGTTTCTTTGATCATCTTCTAATTGTTAAAAATTACTGAAACTAAAGAGAATTCTTATTGAATTGAAAATTAAAACCCTGGATTTTAGATAATGACCTAAATATGGTTTTTTATTCCAGTATTAACAGCACTGTAATATCAGCAGTGAAATAAGTGTCAAATAGTCCTGGTCTGGCGTGTTTTGAAACATAGACATTCAAATGTTAAAGTCTATCAAGTAAGCTTATAATTTACTGCTAAAATTTACAGTGTGCTTTCTCACTAAGTGAATAGCCATGCTAAAGATCTAAGGAAAAGACTAAGGAATTATGAAATTAAGTATTGTAATTTGGAATATATTTTAGAATGGTATTACTAAGGATATTTAAATAGTATGTCTTACTTTGAAAAAGACACACACAAAAAAAACATTTTGATTCCTTGAGGGTTTCTTTTCTTTTTTTCTTCATGTTTTTAGTACAAGATTGACAGGGTCTACAGGGTCTCACTACCTGGATAAGACATTAGTGATCCTTTTGTTTACAGCCTTTAAAGCATACTAGGATTACAGGCACATGCTTCCACACCCAGTCTCAATCCCTTCTCAGTGTTCTGAAGGGACAGGGCCACCACAGCAGGCTCAAGGGTTGAACTGTGACCCCTCCATCTGCTTAAGCAGACACTTTAATCCACGGAGCTATCTGGCAGGCCTTAATCTTTGAATTTTTTGAAAATTAGGTAATAAATATATATTTCTTGTCTCTTAGGAGGAATTTCAATATGAAGCTGCTGATAATTTGTAAAATTGTGTTTCAATAGAATGCACACTGGTAGCTTGGTTCATGAAGTCAATTCACTTACTGATTCTGGAAAATATCACTGTGTTTGTGTTCATGCAAGACAGGTGTCAGAGGTCATGCTCTTCATCTGAAGTAGAGATTACAAAAAAAAGTGCCAAATGCTATTTTAGAACCAAATTGTTTACAAACAAGAGTGTTTGCGAATCAAGGTACTACTCTCCTTTTTCTCTCGCTGTTTTGAGACACTATATAGTGTGCAGGCTAGTGTTGAACTTGCTTATGTAGTCCAGGCTGACCTTGAAAGTGTAATAATCCTCTTAGCAAAACCTCCTGAGTGCTGAGAGTAAGGTGTATACTACCATGCCCTGCTATACTTATTCTTAAAAGCCAAGCCTTTAATACTGAGAGTTAAAGAGTGGTGGTGCAGGCCTGTAATTCCCAGTACTAGAAAGGCAAAAAACAAAAGGATCATCACATATATATCACATATGCATATATATATATGTATATGTATATATATATATATATACATATATATATATTATGAGTTTAAGGAGATAAACATGATTTTGTTTATTCTAGATGCACAAAATTTTACTAATTACTATTCCTTCTCATGGTACTCTTCTATCCTTTGTCTATATGTAACACTTTACCATTTTACTTATGTACTTAATAATTCTAATAATGTGATATGTACATGTGAACGTAGCACCTAAAATAAAGCCATATGTACCTTTTATACTCCAATGTTTCTGTTCTCTGAACTGAAGATCATTTAGTCTGTTTATAATTCCTTTATTAGTTTTAATTGTATTTATTTATTTATTTATTTGATACAAGGTCTCACTATGCAGTTCAGACTTGTGATCCTCATGTCTTAGCCCCTCCCTAGTGCTGTGATTGCAGACATTTGACAATGCCTTCGGTACCATGGATTGAACTTTGGACTTTGTGCTTTCTAGTCCACTGAGCTATCTCTCAGCCCTTTTTTGAGATAGTCTTGCCATGTGCAGTTTAGGCTAGCCTTGAGCTCACTTTTTAGCCTAGACTGATCTTAAACTTTCCACAATCCTTCTGGCTCAGCCTCCTGAGGAATTACAAGTGTGCACCACCATGCCCAGCTGTATTTATAAATCTTTAAAATATATTTTTAGTGATAGATTTTATTGACTTTATCAAAGGGTATAGTATTGCATGTAGTCTTTTGAATTTTCATGTATATCTGGTTTATTCATATAGTTTCCATGCCATGTAATTTATTTTTGGCTGCTATGTAATATCTGATTCTATTGTGTGAATATAGTATAATTTATTTTACTTTTTCTTCTTCTTTGTTTTGTATGATGGCCAGCTCAGCTTGCCTTGGGGGTGGGACTGCCTCAGAACGTGGTGCCAGGGGTCAAACCATGGCCCCTGTGGTTGCCTAAGCTTGCCTAAGCAGGTGCTTTAGACTACTGAGCCATCTCACTGGCCCCTTACTTGACTTCTGTCCTATTGAAATCACTCATATTTGTTTCAGGTTTTTCTAAAGAGTTGTGTCAGCTATTGGCAGATATAAATGTTTTTCCTAGGTGTATACCCTGATTTAAAATTTATTGGTCATGTACATGGATGTTGAACTTTGGAAGATAATACTAAGTTACTGTTAAAGTTGTTTTATCAATTGACACTTTAGAACCTCAAAATTGTATGAAGCTAGTACTTAATGTGGAAAAATTAGGAATATTATTTCCATTTGTATTATTTTCCCATGATATTTTTTAGATAAGAAATGAATATAAGTAGTAAGGATAACTTGAATTTTATTCAACTCTATGACTTGAAAATTAAAGGCTTCCCAAAGCCAGTAATATGAAAAACATCATACTTGAAGCTGTGTTGTATGGATTGGTTTACTGATTGTGAAGTAAGAAGAAAGACTGAGGATTGAGGCTGTCATTCAGTTGTTTTGATATTATATATTTTATAAAGCATTACATTTAGTAATTTGCTAAGATGTATATTAAAGGAAATACATACATTCCTTCTATTCATATTACCTACTTTATCAGAATATTGCTGTAGTTAGGAAGAGTACTATACACTAATCAAAATGTACGCATTCAGAAGTATCAATCACTGTAAAATAGGTCTCAAAATGATTGGAAAATGAAAGGATTTATATTTCAGGAAATTCATAGTTATAGAATTAAAAAGAACATTATTATGAGTTCTTCATAAATCCTTATTCAGATTTTCATCTTTGGTATAAAGTACAGTTTTTCAAAGCTTAAAATATATTTGGGTTGATTCGTTGTCTAATTTTTATTTATTTTTTATTAGTATATGTGTATAGTTCATAATGATTACATGCCCCATGGAGAATTAGTACATGCATGTAACACATTTGTTATGGTTTATGTCTAGTTGTCCTCCCAAAGCCTCATGCGATCATGGGGCATGGCTTCTATAGATTGAGACTTGATTCATGATCCCTGGGATTGTGTTTTAGTACTGATGGGATTATCGATCTGAGTAAGGCTGAGACTATGAGTGTTGTCTAGGGTGGATATCCTAAGGCAGAGAGCCTGAATGCAATATGAAGTGAGACAGAGAGACAGACTCAAGCTGTTGCTGTTACTCTGCTTCCCTGATTGATTTGCTGCCTCTGCCACCATTTTGTTGCTGTTCCACTGCCATGAACTGGATGCGTTCTGTTCTGTTCCACTCAGCCTTGGGCCAGCCAAATATAGACTGAAACCTCCAGTAACTATGAGCTAACTTCCTTCATTTTGAGTGTCGGGTATTTGTCCCAGCAACAAGTGAAAAGTAACTAAGACAACATTTTTATTCTTCTCTTTGATCTCTTTCTCTTTCCCGCCCATCCCCTAGTCTTCCTCATATGCAGAACAACTCACTTGCTAATTCCTATCATCTATCCTCTACTTTGCTCTTTATTTATGTTTTGGATTTCCCATATAAGAGAAACCATGTGATATTTAATCTTATGTATCTAATTTTTTTCACTTAACATTATATTCTTCAGGTGTATCCATTTTCCTGTAGATGACTCAAGTTTATCCTTATTTATGGCAGAGTAGTCTGGCCTTGTGTGTAAATGCTCTGTTTGCTTTATCCATTTAGCTGTTGATGGATATGTAGGCCACTTCCAAGGTTAAGCTGTTGTGAACTGTGCTGATATCATCATAGGTATGCATATAATTGTAATATGATGTCTTAACACTTTCAGGAAGTTACCTAGAAAGGGAATAGCTAGGTAGAATGGAGTTCTTTGTTTTAGTTTTGTGAGGGATCTTCTATAATCATTTCCAATGATTATTTATACTCCCACCAACTATGTAGGTTTCCTGTTTCCCTGTAGCCTCACCACCTTTGTTGTTTTTTGGTTTCTTGATAGATATTCATTGTGGAATAAGATGGAATCTCAATGTTGTTCTAATTTACATTTTTATAATGGCCTGCAACATTGAATTTTTTTTTTTTGGTGGAACCAGGGATTGAACTCAGACCCTTGCACTTGCCAAGCAAGAGCTTATTGTTCTGAGCTATCTCCCCAGCCCTTTCATGTATTTCTTGACCATTTATATTTCTTCTTTTCAGAAGGGTCTGTTCATTGCACTTCACTTGCTCATTTTTGTAATTGGTTCCTTTTTTTTTTTAGTATTTGTGTATCCTAGATATTAGTCTTCTATCTAAGCAATAGCTGGCAAATTTTGTGCCATTCATGAGGGTGGGGAGATAGTTCCATGGCACAAGTGCCTGCCTGGCAACTTGAGTTCGAAACCCAGTCCCGCCAAAAAATAAAAAAATTATGTGCCATTCAGTAGGTTGACTTTCCACTCAGGTGATTTACTTTCTGTGCAGCTTTTTAATTTGATATGATACCATTTGTTGATTCCCAGTATTATTTCTTGGGCAATTAGAGTTCTGTTCAGAAATTTCTTGCTTACACTTATGTCTTCAAGAATGTTATTATTGTTGTTGTTGCTGTTATTATTATTATTATTACTATTATTATTTGTCTTTTTGAGATAGGGTCTCTCTATGCAGTTCAGGCTGCCCTTAAGCTCACTTTTGTAGTCCAGGCTGGTCTTGAACTTGCACTGATCTTCCTGCCTCAGCCTCCCAAGTATTGGGATTACAGGCATGCGCTACCACTCCTGGCTAAGAATGTTACTTATTTTATCTCTACCAGGTTAAGTGATTCTGTTTTGATATTTAGATCTTTGAGCCATTTTAATTTTTGTTCACTGCATGGTGGGAGATGCGGATTAATCTTCCATGTAGTCGACTATCTTTCCTACAGTGTGAGTTAGTCCCTTTGTCAAAAGCCAAGTAGTGAGTGTTCCCTGGAGTTTTTTCTGCATCCTTTTTTCCATATTCTATTGATTTATATACCTTTTTTTTTTTTTTTTCTTGGCCCATACACTGTAACTTCGTAGTACAACTTGAAGCCTTGGATTGTGGCATCTCTTGCCTTGCTTTTACTTAGGACTGGTTGTAATATTCTAGGCTGTTTCTAGTTCCATATGAGTTGAGGGTTGTTTTACAGGTACATGACATACCTTAGTTCCTTTTTTATCCCTTGCTCACTGTCCCCACCTCTCCTGATCTCCTTCTGTTTTGCAAAAGATCAGTCTCTTCATTTTTTTCACTTGTGTCTTTCATTTTTTCTCATATCCTCAGTGCCTGATTTCTAGATGTATACATATTACTTTGTGTTACTATAATATTGTACCTACATGATTTATACTCAAATATATATTTAGGAAATACAAACATACTTCACTATAAAATGTAAAGATATATAAAGTATAATGGATATATTTATATATTAATATGATAGCTTTTATTTTTCTGTGAAGACACAAAATAAACTAAGGTGCTGCTATTTTTAAGATCTGGGGCAGCTTCTTTTCCTTTCACAGTATCTGTTGTACTTTTTTAAAAATCTTGTTGATTCTTTCAGTGGTTACACTAGGGAGACAATATGATATTTACACACATGGGTCTGATTTTTTTCACTTGTAAGCATAGCTTCTAGTTGTATTCATTTACCTAGAAAATATATAAAAGAGTCTGGTATATCTTTATAGATGAGTAGTACTCCATTGTTTAAAAGATCATATGTTTTTATCTGTTCCTTGGTTGATGGATATTTGGGTTGTTTTCATATTTCAGCTATTCCAAATAGTGCTGCTAAAAACATGGGTACACATACATTGTTGTGTTATATAAATGGAGCCTCTACTCCTAGGATTTTTGAGGAATTTCCACATTGAATTTTCTATTGTTTTGTTTTGAAATTCAGTATCATTTTTATTATTTATTTTTCTCTTCAAAAAAAGATCTGGGCATATGGAGATTAGGAAAAGCAATTCTGCTTTTTGTTATGTGTACAAATACTTTTTTAAAAAGCCACTAGCCTACTGACTTTGATGTGGTTTACAATAGATGCATAATTTATGCTCCTTCTGTGACACACTGTCTGATATACAGATATCCACATACAGAAATGAAATTTCTGCAGATGCAGTCTTCAGCTCAACATACATTATGAAATTATACAGATTTTGTCATTATACAAATGAGATAAAATTCTAGAAGTTTTTGATATGCTATACATTCCTCTATAACTGTTTTCCAAATCTTTATTATCTTTAATCATTGAAAGCAATCCCCTACATTTTAATGCTACTGTTCTCATGTATTTTGTTGGCTCATCATTCTACATAGCTATCCTAGATAATTCTTCTGAATTTAGGCAGTAATTTAGAGATTTATACTACCAGAAAATTTCATACCCTTAGTTTTTATAGGCAAATCAACATAAGGAATGGCCATGTGGAGAATATTTCTAAAATCTAATGCAAAACCATTAGGAGAGACATATTTTTTATGCACTATATTATTCAATACTTCATATTTGTGTGTTTGTTTTCCCATTGATAAATAAATATTTATGGAATAAATGGAGATACCTTTTTCAATGTATAAATATTTGATTCATTTACAGAGGTAGAGAGGGATGGCTTTCACAGAACGATCAATAGATTGCATTGGATGATATTTCAAACTTATTTTATGTTCTTAACATTTAAGTCCACAAAATAACCTGTGCTATATGGCATGATTTTGCTTTACTTCACTGTAGTATTCTTATCTGTACTCATCTTTCATCATTATCCTAAGATTATTTATTAGTGATCTATGAAATTGATAAATGCTAGGTATTTCATAAATTTAAAAGTGCCGGACACCATTGTTGAAGCAAGTATGACATTGTAAAACAGAAAAAAAAGTGTGCAGTTATGTACAAATCTTAGCGTATAAACACAGAACTAAATGTATTGCCTGTTTCTCTGTGCTAGGCAATATTATAGCGTATAAACACAGAACTAAATGTATTGCCTGTTTCTCTGTGCTAGGCAATATTATAGTGTATAAACACAGAACTAAATGTATTGTCTGTTTCTTGTGTGCTAGGCAATATTATTTACACTAAGAAAGATATGAGATGTTGAGTTGTGCTCAGATCTGGGTCTCTGAACCAAAGATTAGTGATTTTAAATCCAGGGCTTACTCCACAGAGATTGAATGCTGTTTAAAAATCTATTTGCCCTTGTATGAATCAGAATTTGTGAGGACTCCTGTCTTATTTCTTTTCAGTATTAGGAATTGAACCCAGAGCCATTGCAGTGAGATGCATCCCAGACTCCTTTATTATTTGAGAATTGTTGAATCTAGGCTGAGTTTGCGCTTGATCTTAGCCAAGAGGCCTAGAAGCTATTCTAGGCTAGGTTTGAATTTGAAGTCCTCTTTCCTCAGCCTCCCAGAGTGCTGGGATAACAGGCATGAGCTACCAGATCCAGTGTGCAAAGAATTCCTTATCACTCTGAAATTATCAGTTGCTTGCTAGAGTTGAAAAGAACACAAGTCAGTTGTCAATTGTCCTCAAATTGTGGAATTACAAGGCTGTGTGAACATGATGTTTCTTTTTCAAAATTGGTCTACTTTTCTTCTTTCAGGTCTGTGCTGGAAAATGGGAAAAACAGCTCAGACTCATGTAAACTAACTTTTGAGCTAATATCAATGCCTGTTGTTTCTCTCTCCTTCTTTCTAAAACACAATTACAGTTTTTCTAAATTCTTGTAGATCCCCTGCTTTAATTTTCTGTGATGAAAAACAAATTAAATGAAAAACCATCTTATTTAATTTATTTTTTGTATTTGGTTGTTGCAGGATCTCACACCACAACTTGAACTCAGGGTAATCCTCCTGCTTTTAGCTTCCCCAGCACTGAGATTACAGGGTTACATCACTATACCCTGACTCTGGCTGACTCAGCCTGTCCTGGGGGCGGGACTGGAGTGGCACGTGGTACTGGGATTGAACTATGGTTCCTGTGGTTGCCTAAGCAGGTGCTGTAGTCCCCTAAACTATCTCGCCAGCCCATAAGTAACCATTTTAATATTCTAATTGTGTTTTGAAAGATAAACTTATTTATTTTTTGTGGGACAGGGGTTCAAACTCATGACCTTGCAGTTGCCAGGCAGGCACTTGCGCCACAGAGCTATCTCCCTAGTCCCTTGAAAGATAAACTTTATGATGAAAGTAATTGATTTAAATCTTACTGATCAGTTTTCTTGGTACACTTGCTCTGTTTGTCTTAATTTTTTTTTTTTTTTTTTGTCTTTTTGAGACAGGGTCTTGCTATGCAGTTGAGGCTGGCCTTGAGCTCACTTTTATAGCCCAGGCTGGTCTCGAACTCGCACCAATCCTCCTGCCTCAGCCTCCTGAGTGCTGGGATTACAGGCATGAACCACCACGCCTGGCTTGTCTTACTTTTTATTAACTTGCAGTGCTATATAAATCCTTCTTGATGTCATATTGGCAGTGTTGTATTTCATGATGTTTACATAAGTTCATGTGTTGCTCATTTAAGTGAGGTTCTTAAAAAAAAATAATACCTTATATTCATAAAACCACCCCATTCTAAAATAACAAGCTTCTTTGTAGGTCACCTCCTTCAAACTTCCTTCCATTTAGAGTCTTCTTACTGTCTATTTGACATTTATGTAGGATTTATGAGCTTTTTAAATACTTCATGTAATTGAAATTTTAAGGGTATGTATTTGTTTTCTGCACAATTCAAATTTTTATCAGTGTTTAAAAACAGCTGAAATGTGCTTTTCTTTTATGCAAGTTAGGTTTTATGGTTTTATACTGAATGTTTTCAGTTTCATATCCTTTTGAGGGTAGTACTTTAAAAGAGTTACTGTGTTCTTCTTTGCACCTTTTTGTGCTCAGCTTCACTCCAGATATTGCAAATATTTGCTATATGAAGTGGCTTCTGGGTCCCATGTTGCTTTCAGTGCAAATCAACTAAGGTTGATCTGGCCTGAAGAAAGTACCTTCAAATGATCATCTTCCATGTCTGTAAATAGAGCCTAAGTATAGTGAATTACATCAATCAGAAATGTTTAGTACCTGTTCTTTACCACTGTTCTTATATTGTTGATTTATCCTTCTTAAGGATAAATTTTACCAGTTTTTTAAAAAAATATATGGGCTCATAAAATGCACTCTGTTACTTAGCTACATGGCTCAAATGTCTTCATTAGTCTGCTTAATTGTATTATAAAAATGAAATGGAACACACAAGGATTCTTCTGGAGATGCTATCTATGGAGCACAAAATGCTTCTGGAAATGGTATAGTCTTCTTATCAATGAAAGTGTTTATCCAGATGTTTGTCCCCCAAATATCCACTCTGTTCAACCAGACATTTCAAATGAAATACAGAGGGAGAAAAGGGAAGGAAGAGATAATAAAAATCCTAATTGAATTGTTCTAGCACTCATGAGTCATTCCAGCCTTGATGGATCAGGGGCTAAAGTTTATTTTGGTGTCTGATGGTTTTTCCCTTTACTCTTTAGGAGCCTATTAAGACCAACAAGATGGTTAGAAGAAAAGAGTAAAATATGGAGCTCTTCTGTTTTTACCTGTTTGATCAAATTTATTCAAAGTAATGATACAGAATTAATCTCTGTCATCATTGTTCAGACTCTTAGCTAATTAAACCCTGTGTCTGCACTATACTGTACTGGGCTTTGCTTTACACAGGTAGTCTTTAATTATATGTGAATGTACAAAATAGGAGTTATTTTTATTTCCTAAGTAAACACATGTAACTCAGAATTGACCTATTGTATTTCATTCTGAAAACTGTAATGGGAGTTTCATTCATAGAAATGTATAGACTTGACAATCATTTATGTTTGTGAACTAATCAGGAGCAATATTGTAAGCTGCAAGTCTAGAGATGCTATAATACAAAAAAGACTTGAGGTACACCAAAAGCAACAACAAAAGACTATATTTCCCTCAAGTGTATTTACAGAGACTATCATAATTGAATGTATTAGTTTTTCTGATGAAGAATGATTGACACTATTAAAATGATAAGTAAATTTTCCTCTCTAACCATGTACTCATTTATTTACAAAGCTTAATTGAAGTCACTGAAGATGGGAAAACAGACCTTAATACGTTTCTTCTAAAATAGTTTGATGAAAAGGATAGATTTTGCAGCTTTATTTATTGAAGTCTTCTCATGTCTTATGTTTGGAATTATTATACAAGCATCAATGAGAAAATACATAGTAAATACACTTTTATTATAGCAGAGAGAATTGATGGTGGTAGACTTTAGATACTGAATTTATGGGACCAGGGAGATAGCTTTGTGGTGCAAGTGCCTGCCTGGCAAGTGCAAGGTTATGAGTTCAAAACCTGGTCCTGCAAAAAAAACCCCATATATATATATATATATATATATATATATATATATATATATATAATTTGTATTGTATACAAGAAGTTAGTTGTACACTGAGCTTATTGATCATTTACTGAACATATAGGTTAAGCCTGAAAATTTTGTTAGCTTGCTCTTGATAAATATATTGAACTGTCCCAGTTTTTTGTTCTCAGGAATTAATTTTATTTGTTACATTGTCTCTAATTCATAATATAATTAGATTTGAATTTATTAATGCTACAGAAAATTTAAAAATGCTTATTAACAAAAACATTTTCATTTAAAATTTAGAGAGGCCATCTATGTAGTTTATAATAGCATTCTATGGTTTCAATTTACTGAACATTAATTAGGACTTAATTAAAAGCCATTGCCATTATAAAAGAATTATAAAAAATCATGAATATCATGGAGATTTAAAAGAAAAATATACTTATGCAGAAAAACTTTGACGTGTCATTAATTTCTCTGCATTTCTAGTATACAGTGTATATTACTATACAAATGTGTATATACTTACAAGTGTAAACACATAAATACACAAAAGTATACATGCACATAACTGTGTAAGCATGCAAATATATATTTGTTTACATACATACAAATGTATTTACATCTACATATATACATGTTAATTCTGATGTATACATGTTTATGTTCTAGTCTATTGTATATTATAAACCCTTGGCGGTTACAACTGTATCTACCTTGGTTTGTTTTAAGACTCTGAACACTGAATACATATTTGTGATCTTTACATTGGATTTGATGAAAATATATGGTGCTTTATTTATATATGAGAATTATCTTAATTTGGGGAGATCGATTTTTCAATATGTAGCACTAAGAACTCATATTGATGCCAACGAAGCATACTCAATATAATATCAACTATTTTAGCTTTTTTTAAAAAAAGTATTTTATTTTATTTTGAAGAGTAAAAACAAAAGAAAGAACAAGAAATCAGACACAAAGACAGAAACAGGGTAGCATACTATAATAGATATGATATAGATTTTCAAAACAAAAACAGTTGGGCCCGGCAGGATGGCTCAGTGGTCTAAAACACCTGCTTAGGAAAGCTTGGGCGGTTGCAGGGACCACGGTTTGATCCCTGGCACCACATGCTGTGCCAGCCCTGCCCTGAGGGCAGCTTGAGCTGGCCATAAAAATAAACAAAAGTTCTGAAACAAGAAAAAAAATTCTAAAAACAAAACAAACAAACAAAAAACAGCTGATTATTGTCAGATCTGTTGCTCAGATTAACAGATATAGTTATGTAAGATTGGACATAAGATTGAATATTACTGCTTGCTTTCAAGATATGTTAATTTTTTTGAAAGACATAGTGATTTTAATTTATAAACCTTTCCCATGAGTATGCTAATTCACAGGTTCATTCACAGTTAAAAATTTCTGGATATTGCTTTAAGAAAAAGAACCGGATTTCAGTGGAATTATAGGAATAGAGCAAAGTTACACTAATCAAGACTAGAAATAATGAAAAAAGAGAGATGAGCCAAAAACACAAATTCATCTTAAATTTTTTGTCTCTTTTTCTTTCCTTTTTTACCTTTTTTTTTTTAAATTAACTTAAAGAGAGTATAGTAATAATTGATATGACATTGGAAATGGTACACATTTAGAAGACCAAGATGACAGGTATTTAAACATGCCTTTTGTATTACTCAATGCTGTCCTCAATGTAGTTGCTTAGATTGTAGATATCAGCATACAGAGCTAGTCAAAGTGAAAATTCTACACATTAGCTGCTATTTTCAAGAAAACTGATGGAAATTTTTAGTACAATCACCTCAGCTATCCTTTATATATACTTGCATGTTTCCCCCCTTTTTTTTCCTATCTTTTCTCCTTTGTCTCATCTTTATTGTTTAACGTTTAAGTTCTGTTTTCTCTTTTACTATATCGGTTATACTAAATTAAAAATGGATTAAAGATCTAAACATTAAAACAAACATTAAATATCTCGGAAGAGAAAGTGCATACAAATCTTGAAGACGTAGGAGCAGGCAGGAAGTTCATGAATAAAAATCAAACTGCATGTGAAATACTTCAAAGAATCAACAGTTGTGACCTCTTTTTATTGAGAAGTCTCAGCAGAACAAAAGAAATCACCAACAGAGTGAAAAGAAAACTCACAATTTTGGAAAAAATCTTAAGAATAATTACTCAAAGGTCTATCTAGAACATATAAAGAGCTAAAAAATGTAAACACAAAAGTAAAATAAACACCTGAAAAAATGTTCCACATCACTGGCCATTCAAGAAATGCAAATTAAAACAACATTGGGATACCATCTTACCCCAGAAAGAATGACTATCATAAAGAAATCAACTAACAACAAATGCTAGAGAGGCTGTGGGGAAAAATGAACCCTTTTTCATTGCTGGCGGTAATGTAGACTGGTAGAACCACTATGGAAATCAGTGTGGAGATTCCTCAAAAAACTAGGACTGGAAATCCCATTCAATCTAGCTATTCCCATTGTGAGTATTTTCTCAAAAGAACTAAAAACATCATACCATAGTGGTATATGTGCACCCATTTCTATAGTGGCATAATTTATGCTAGCCAAATCTTGGAAACAACCAAAATGAAAAAGATGTGGAATTTTTATACAGTTAATATTAGGTTTTATGAGTTTAATACTAGGTACTAGTAAATGTTTAAAGGCTGGCATGGATTCTATAGTTTATGACTCACTGTAGCTTCATAAGATGCAGTTGCAACTCTCTTGTGCAGAAAAAGTAATGCAAAATTAAAATAGGAAAACCAGAATTTTCTGTGTTATAGGGAATCTTGCTCTAGAATTCGTGCTATTAAAGATTACATTGCAGTGTTTAGCTAGGATATTTCAACAATGTAGAGTGACTATACAGTATTCTCTAATGAAGTATATACACATGACTGGAGCTGGAATAATATGACAAGGCCTCAATGGAATTTTGGGGTGAACAACTAATATTAAATGTATAGCAAATTAAATAGTATCATATAACACTAAAATTTTAATTCTTTTTTACACATTGAACATTTTTGTATCTTTTTTTACTCCTGGGAAAACTACAGTTGTATATCCATACCTGTATCTGCTCCTGAGTCCGTATCCATGTCCATATCTGCATCTTTCCATCCATGTGGTTTTCTTTTCATTTTTTTAAATTTTATTTATTTTTTTCTTGTTTCAGAACCTTTATTTGTTTATTCACTCATTTTTATGGCCGGCTCAGCCCGCCCCGAGGGCAGGGCTGGCGAAGCATGTGGTGCCGGGGATCGAACCGCGGTCCCTAAAGCTGCCCAAGCTTTCCCAAGAAGGCACTTTAGACCACTGAGCCATCCCGCCGGCCCCCATGTGGTTTTCTTTTGGAAGGTTGTATTCATGTACAGTGCCTAACAAAATAAAGTGCATTGGAATTTACATTTCTTTCAGTTTTAGCTAGCTGTGTTTATACATCATGTTTTCCCAATTGAAGTGTTTAAGGTCATACTTCTAATTGTGGCTTTTGTTCTACAAATTTCACGAATATACTAAGTTGTGGATCTCATTAAGCTTAATGCTTATGACCAAGGAAAGGGAGGATCTCTATTTCAGTCTAGTCTCTTAAAAATGAATTCCTTTTTCAAATAATTCTCCTGATAAGTTGTTAGTGCTCATAATTAGTTCCACATTATTATTGACTTTTTAAAAACAGAATTTAGTATGTACTTTATAGCATGTTCATTTGGAAATACTAATTGTTTATTTGAAGAAGTCTCTTTAGTTCCTAGTAAATGGTTTGACAATGAATTCTTTAAAGTTATCCTAATTGTCTAGTTGATATTCATCATATAAATTTGGAGGAGTACTGTAAGTGTGGTATGTTCTATGCTAGGCTTAGCTGCCAAGAGAAGTAGTTTTGCAACATTTAGAGAAATGAGAAATCAACAGTTGAAAAAAAATCTTAGGCTATGTTGGATAGAGTGGAAAAAAGCAGAGCCAGATCTGAAAATAAGACATCAATGAACAGAGTAAAAATGAACGATTAGAATGGCCAAATTCAAAGCTTTTTATCTGCTTAGCAATTATCTTCTAAGAATTTTTTAAGCTGCTATTTTTTTAAGAATTGCAACTCTGAGATAAAAAGCAGACATTCTTTGCTCTGTTTCATTAATTGAAAGCTCTGATTTAACATTTTCATCATGCTGCTTTCAAAGTAAAGTTTGAAAAAAATTTCTCTGCATCAATAGTATTTTCAAGCCGGGCGTGGTGGCGCACGCCTGTAATCCCAGCACTCGGGAGGCTGAGGCAGGAGGATCAGTATGAGTTAGAGACCAGCCTGGGCTACAAAAGTGAGCTCAAGGCCAGCCTGAACTGCATTGCGAGACCCTGTCTCAAAAAGACAAAAAAAAAAAAAAGGTATTTTCAGAAATTTGATTTAAAAATTCTACTCAATGATATTTCATGAATACCTATTATTTTTCATGCATTTTAAGCCTCTTGTTCTCAAACTGAAAGTTTGGAGCCTGTTTTGGTATGTTATATTTGATCTATAAATAAAAACACAAATAATATTAACATTGTATTTTTATATTAGTCATGTTGATAAATGAAAATCTAGATTAGTACTATCCTATAAGACTTCTTATGGGGATAGAAATGTTCTGTATCCTTTCCATTCAGTAACAGTAATGGTTAAAACAGTGGCAGAGGCAAACACATATTACTATGGAATACTTGGAATGTGACTAAGATGACACAATACTTAGATTTTAATATTATGTAATATTAGTTACCTTAAATTTATTTGGTTTACTGCTAAATCATTATTATGTTGGACAGAACAATTATAGTTACTATATTTTAACAGTGTGGCTAGTAGAAACTATATTTTAAAAATGCACAATCAAATATTAATTTAAGCATATACATCACAAAGAAAATCTTTACACATAGATCTTGTATGCTTCTATTTGATGCAGTCTCCGAACAATTTCAGTTTTGTAATACTGAGACAGTTGTCACAAAGGGAACATGTTTATATAGAATATCTTAATCAGGTTACTATGCTGTTGTGGTTGAAACAAAAAGTAAATACATTTTCAAATTTAGAACAAGTAGAAGTAGGAAATACACCAAGTCCACTGAATAAAATTTTCTTCTTGTGATAGTTCTCTTCCTAACCATTTAGTGATGGATAGGTTCATGATTTTAAATTGAATATTCAGTGTGATTTGAATGATGGATTATTGAGACCACTTCCTTATACAGTCATATACTGCTGATGTTCATGATAATAATGTCTAAAAATAAGTGTAAGAAACTAGTCTCTCATTTCTTTTTCTGATGAGAATATTGATTTGGGCATTCTTTTCTTTAGTTTCTGCTTTAATAAATGTAAATCAGTATATGTTTCAACAAAATAAGAAATGTTTCTCACATAGCCCAGTCTCAGTAAAACTACACTGAAAATTAAAGAAACACTTTTCTTCTGCCTGTACAGGAAATAATAATTGAGACTGTTAAAGTCTAACACTGAAACTATACCTGCTATACCTACTAATTCTTGATGAATTATTAGTTCCAACTAAAGGGTTATGGGTAGATTTACCAGTTAATTCGTATTCCACATTTAGCCTTATTCATGTTTTGTTCTGTTTTTCTTCATTAATATTTTGTATTGTCTGGGAAACAAAAGAAAAGCTGATAATTCCATGCACAGATATTAAATGTCACAATCCATCAATTAGGAACTCAGCAAGGGGTAGACTGTTGTAGCTGTACAGACACTCATTGTATGTGTTGTATATATGTGTACCATAAGTTAGGCAAGTTGAAACACTCATAGATAACTGAAGTTTCGCTGTCTAGTTTTGGAATAATCATTCTTCTCAGGCAGAGTTGTAGTCACCTTTGAATAGTTATGAGAAAAAAATTCAAGAACAGTTAAGATAGTATAGTAGCTTTATTTCTCAAATAAATGAAGACAGTATTCCAGAAATGCTTTGGCTGCTTTTCATGAGCATCACAGGATTTTTAAAAGTCAGGTTTTCAAGTTTCATTATCATATCTGCAATTTGGAGAGTAGGAAAAAGAGAAAAGATAATTGTCAAAGTCGTGTGGTATTCTCTTCAAAATGTTTCTTGATTATTGACTTGCAAAATTGCTATTCTTAAGCCTAAACACGACCATGCCCAGCTCAAGGTCACTATCTTGGGATTTTTATTTTATTTTATTAAATTACTTTTAATAAATAACAATATGATAGTTTTAAAACACATTAGTAGTATATTCACAATAATTGACACATTGCATATTGTTGTCCTCATAATAACTATACAGAGCACAGGGTGTGGCCATGATACATTTTCTAATCAATATTGTTAAGGAAAGAAAAAAAAAAAAGAAAAAATTTCTTCTCTTTGAACTGAGAGGAAGTAGTTGTCCCCCTAGGCAGTTCAGGCTGGCCTTGAGCTCACTTTTGGACCCCGAGCTGGTTTTGAACTCACATCCGTCCTCCTGCCTTAGTCTCCCAAGTGCTGGGATTACAGGCGTGCACCACCATACCTGGCTTATTCTGGGATTTTGTAAAGAAGGAATAAAACATTTGATCCTAGTAAGAAGGTTCTTTTTCTTCTCTTTTTATTTATTTTTATTGAGTACAATTGACAAATAAAATCATATATTTAAGGTATACTGCATTGGGTTTTGATTTTGCACCCTGACTATATATACTCAAATCTGTGAAGTAAGCAAATACACTGAGGATAGCAATGTGTAACACTAAAACCATGCTTGGAGAATACTGATCATTTTGGTCTTCTAATTATGCACTGCTTCTAATGTCATATCAGTTAATGCTAGAATGTCTCTTAAGTAAATGTTTGTTTAAAAATAAAAAGAAAGAAAGAAAGGGAAAAGGTAATAAAAGAGAATATGAGACAAAGAAAACAGGCCAAAGGAGTGAACCACAATTTTGTAAATGGTTTAAGTTTCTAAATTTCTGTGTAACAATGCATAATTGATTTTTTTTACATTCCATAGGGATTTAAAATTTAAAATATCAACTGTTGATGGAAAGTATCAGTTTCACATTATATCTAAGGTATTTGATATTCAGAAAGATAGTAATGTTAAGCTCAAGTGCCTATGTTATAAGGAATAATATCATTTAGCTTCTCTTCTGGAGGGTTAACAACTTAAGTTGGCAGACCAAATAATTAGCAGAAAAGAAGGGATACAAGAATAGCCAATATTTTGGCTCTAGCCCTTCAAGGTCAGTTAGGACACAGGACATAAAACAAACTGTACTGTAACAGCCCATGACTCAGTGTATTCCCAAATTTCCTGTTCAAGGAAATTATGGGGCTGCAGAGGAAAGTGATTGATGATTTACAGTGTGCCTAAAGAGAGTCCCCTAGAGAGAAAACATTCTCCCAGGCTTCCACAGAGAGCAAAACGGTGAAGTAATGGCCGTAATTCATCCAGATGGCTGACACTGACAAAAGTTCTGTAAACCACAGTATGTGGTTTCAGGGTAAATCCTGGTGGGGGAACTGACTAACCTTGTCAAATATAAAAGTTATATTTTTTTGTAATATAGGTCTTGCTTTACCTTGGTTTAACCATCTAGCAGAAAAGTCTAACCACAGGTATAAAAAGGAAAGTCACATTAATATGCTGAGTTGTAAAAGGCTCAAATCAACTATAGCATGATGTTCATGCTAATAATGGCTAAAAATAAGTGTAAGGAACTAGTCTCCCATTTTTTTTTCTGATGAGAACATTGATTTGGGCATTCTTTTCTTCAGTTTCTGCTTTAATAAATGCAAAACATTATATGTTTCAGCAAAGTAAGAAATTTTTCTGACAAGCCGGGTGTGGTGGCGCACGCCTGTAATCCCAGCACTTGGGAGGCTGAGGCAGGAGGATCGGTGCGAGTTCGAGACCAGCCTGGGCTGCGAAAGTGAGCTCAAGGCCAGCCTGAGCTGCATAGCGAGACCCTGTCTCAAAAAGACAAAAAAAAAAAAAAAAAAAAAGAAATTTTTCTGACATAGTCCAGTCTCAGTAAAACTGCACTGAAAATTAAAGAAACACTTTTCTTCTGCCTGTACAGAAAATAATAATTTTTTTTTCAGGAAATAACAATTGAGACTGTTAAAGTCTAGCACTGAAACTACACCTGCTATATAGCTGTATAGTGCTTGTTCTGCTGAGCTATCTCTCCAGCCCTATGTGTATTTTTATTTTAAAGTGATATGAGTATTATTGTTTTGTCCTTAAAATATATAGTGATCCTGGATACTCATTAAGGAAAAGCTACTACATAATGAACATGCTAAAATTGTTTTATTTTTGCTGAATTTATTCTTGTGGAAATTGATACATTATAATATATCCTCTTTAATTTATAAAACATCGATCACATTTATAGTGAAAGTCTTCATTATCATTTAGAAATATAACATGTTTTCCACCATAAAATCCAGATTTACCAAATTTGACATTCATACCAGCTTCCTCCTTTAAGCACAGTGACTTTGTCCCACATTCTGTAGGGGGATTTTATTTTTCTTTATACTGATTGATGGCTTGAACAGATTATCTGACAGTAGAGAGGAGATTGAATTTTAAGGACACAAGTTTTTATCAATGAATTAACACATCAATGAGTTCATAGCTGCATGGGATTTTAAAATGTAGAACTTAGAAGAAGTGGGTCGCTGAAGTCTCTTGCTCTTTTTCTCTGTTTCTGTTGGTTGCTATGAAGCCAGTCAGTACTTTTCCTCTGTCATGTCTTTCTGCCATGACAGTTGGAGTGAGCTCACTATGGACTTCTGAAACCATGAGCCAAAATAAGCCTTTCAGCTTTTAAACTGTGTATGTTTGGTATTTTGTCTCAGCAATGGAAAGGTAACTAACTAACACAGAGGTCCATGAAAACTGTGCATTTCAAAATAAGGACACAGTGTATTTCAACTATGTAAGTTGAAAAAATTTAGTATTTAGCATTATTATGTCCATATATATACTAACACAGGTATAAAATATAAATTCCAAATGTTTAATGGAGAAAGAAGCCCATAAAGACAAATTTTGTCAGGTTCCATGATTATAATCTATCCCTGGACAGCCAAATGGGAAATTACAGAGCAGTCTCCATTTGGCATGATGGATTAGATACAGTAATCAAATAATAATACCTCAATGAACCATCATTGAAAGGTTTGTGTAATATTAAATATGGACAAAAATGTTTTAAGTGCTTTACATATTGTTTCTTAATGCTGAAAACAAGCTTCTGACACTCATGATTATTACCATAACTCCCATATTTAGTAGTTTGCTCCAATCTTGAACTTTTAGACAAAACCATCATGAATGTGCTTAGTAAATTTTACCATCTGCTGAGCAACAAACAAGAAAAATGCTGGAACCATTGTACTGTCTTATTAGTAAAGAAACAACTAATCATCTTGTAAGCATGTAATATTTAGTTTCTCTTACCACATTAACTGAAGTTATTTTGAGATAGTAACATTTAAAAGCACTGAAAGGTTTTGTTTGTGTGTCTTTTCTATTATCATTAAAATGTTATGATTATGTCTACCAATTTATTTAATTCAGAAATCATTATTTTATTTATAAATGTAAACCTGAAAATTCTATCTTGGGTCTTATTTTATGGTAGCCTAGTTTCTTTAAAAGATTAATTATGGCAACTTCAGAAATTTTATTATTCTAGTGGAATCATTGGTGTATGTAGTATTTGAGCACTTTCAAATTAGCAGTTTTGTGTGGGTTGTGCATTTGAAAGTAGCATTTATATAAACTATGATTAAGGTAGAGGACACAAATGGAATGTATCCTTAATGAATTAGTTAACAAAAATAACAAGTGTCTGTTTCTATCATGTTGTACATAATATTTTCATCATATGTACCTAGTTTTGCTTACAGAAGAGAATGTGGAGAATTTAAACAGGTAACAATATGATTACTTTTTCATAGAAGATGTGTTTGCTGGAATATTAAATATTATTTTAATATCCCTCTATTGTGTCATCACTAAATATACTTTGCATTTATTTGCTTTAAATTTGTATATATAATGGCCAGCTCAACATGCCCTGGGGGGTTGGGCTGGCACAGCATGTGGTGCTGGGGGTTGAACCAAAGTCTCTGCAGTTGCCTAAACTTTCCTAAGCAGGTGCTTTAGACTGCTGAGCTATCTTGCCGACGCCTTATTTGTTTTAAAATGGAACACTAGGCTTGGTGGATACCACAAGTCAAAATGACTACCAAAACTGTTTTTGGCAAGAACATTTCCATAAATGACAGCAGGGAGAGATGAGACAATTACTCCTTGAAAGGAGATGCACAGTATTGGAGGAAGAGTAGATTATGAGATGCGTCCTAGAAATGTTACCAAATTCATCTATAATTGTGAAAATACAGTAAGTCCTCTATATAATTACAAATTAGTAGTCTTTTACTACAGAACTGTTATTCCCAAACAGAACTATTATTTTTTTCAAAGAAGAGATTTAAGAGTTTAAAGATAAAAATCATTGGTTGTTTTTCCAAACCAAGAAGAGAAGATGTACATGCTGCTAAATGCATCATCCTAAATCACCTCTAGATTCTAAAGTAAAATTTAAAAAAACAAGTTTGATTATTCTCAGTATTCTGCCAAGGACAAGATTTTGAGTTTAATAGGTTTGGGAGAACTCTCTTTTACATCTTTAGCTTTTCTTTGGACACAATAGTTAACATTAAGGATGTTTATTGAGAGCAGCTGAAAATAAGTTTAGTCTCTGCATTCCTAATATCTCTTTTTAAATAATAGCTGCATAACAGAATAACACAAAAAAGTTAATCTGAGCACTAAAAAGTACAATGGGATTCTTTTCCTTTGGGTTGTTGAGAGGATTGTATATCATAGCATATGCAAAACATAAAGGCAAGTGCCTTGCACGGAGTAAATAAGAGCTGTTGTTATTAATTGTGGTTTCAGTGGTATCTTTAGCTGGTGTGTTAATAAAGTGTCTGAAATATTCTGAAACTACTAAACCAAATTATATCTGTGCATTGAATAAAAGAGAATGTCCATTTATCATATGTTTTTCTGGAACAGTGTTTTAGCCCATCAACACAAACATAAACTGGCTCCCTGAGCTTTTTTACTTATCTCTCACATATAATGAAGTACAAAGCATATTTATTTAATCATAGCATAAATGTGATGATTGTAAAAACGTGTAAGCTGGAGAAGTTTGGTGTTTTTAACCAAAGATTATATCACGTAGAGAGGAATAAACCTTTAGGAAGAGAGTTACTGAGTCAGTTTTCTGGCAATATAAGGAACAAACTGGTTTAATATCTTGTTTTTCTTTTTCAATAAACTTTTTCATTATTGTTTCTTTCTTTCTTTTTTTTATTTTTTATTTTTTGGCTTTTTGAGACAGGGTCTTGCTATGCAGTTCAGCCTGGCCTTGAGCTCACTTTTGTAGCCCAGGCTAGTCTCGAACTCCCAGCGATCCTTCTGCCTCAGACTCCCAAGTGCTGGGATTACAGGTGTGTGCTACCATGCCCAGCTTCATTATTGTTTCTAGAATTCATATTTTAACATTTTAAAATGCTGCTAAAATATCAATGAGAACACACTGTAATTATTTTGATTCACCTCATATCCTACCTACTTTACCAACAGGAACAAAGGTTGTGCTCCAAATCTGATGCAGCCCACATTGAATGCTTCACTAGATGCAGCTCTCATTCCTATGCAATGAACTCCTGGGCTTTGAGCATTATATACTGTCCATGTTTCATGCTGTGTGCCATAGTGTGGCCTCATGAGTGTGGCTGCTGATCCTGTTTATGAGGAATCATATTCAGGAGATTTTTTTCAGAAACAGTGCAAGGCTCACTAAATCTTGATACACATACATATTTGGGATAGGGTTATTTATTTATGACTGTCTATACCATAGGAGATGGTGCTATTTATCATTGTCTATACCATAGGAGATAATCTTACAACTTTGCTTTTCTGATAGTTTAACCTTGATCTTAAAAATGATGATTGCACCAGGCCAAAAACAGTGATATAGTTCTGGGTATGTCTTTGAGGATGTGGAGATAAAACTGACCTGATTTGGAAAGACCTCTTGTCAGAAAACTTGGCACCATCTAAGAGGATTGGGCATAGAGAGTGCAAAAAGTGTAAAGTCTTTCTTTTTTTTTTTTTTTAACTAATTTTTAAAATAATTTTTTATTTTATTTTATTTTATTTTTTCTGGTTTCAGGACTTTTGTTTGTTTATTTATTTATTTTTATGGCTTGCTCAGCCTGCCCTGAGGGCAGGGCTGGTGCAGCATGTGGTGCCAGGGATCGAACTGTGGTCCCTGCAGCTGCCCAAGCTTTCCTAAGCAGGTGCTTTAGACCACTGAGCCATCCTGCCAGGCCCTGTAAAGTCTTTCTTAATAAACACTTTATAAATGTAGACCTATAGCAACAAAGTATTCAAACTGTGGTGTCCAGTAAGATGGACTTCACCTGGTGTTATAGTGTGCTGTTGGTAGATCCTCTAAAGACCCATGTCAGTCTTCAGCTTCATAATATGGCAGGATGTTGTAACCCTTAAGAAGCAGGGCTCAGTGCGAGTAAGCTAGATGGCATGCCCTCAGAGGGATACTGTCATACAGTCTCAGCACTCTGTTTTTGCTTTCCAGCTACAATAAGGTGAGCAGCTTGCTTTAACATACTTTCTAATGTGATGCAGTAAGTACATCACTGAAGATTCCTCTAGGCTAATTGACCATGGGCTGAAACTTCCAAAACTGTGAACCAACATAAATTTTTGTTTTTAAAAATTGATTCATTTTAGGGATTTATTGTCGTAATACAATACTGACATGTTTGGGACGGCTTTACAAATGTTAACTCACATGCCCTATGCCAAACAAACTATATTAAAAACTCAGGAGAGGGGTCCATAATCTGTTCCTTAACAAGCACTGCTGATTATTATTATGCTAATTAAGATTGAAAAGCAGTAACATTTAAATTACTAACTTTCGCTTCCTCTTTTTGTCCATTTTTTCCTCTCACTCTCAGCCTCATTCCTCATCTCTCTTCCTTCTGTTTTCCCCTCCTTTTCTCCATTCTTCTTCCTTTCTTCCCTTTCTGTGTCCCTTTCCCTCTCTGTTGTGAATTAGTGGATAAAACTAGACATTGCACTATTGTTAAACTGGAAAATTTGACTAATTTGATCTAAGTACTCAGCTGATAGCCTTCAGCTCAGCAATTTTTCACTGTGCTGTGGTTAGCTAAGAGGTTGAAACATTCTTGAAGAAACCTTCTATTGTCAATATTATTGTCCTTGGAGACATTGTCTTTCTGAATATAATAGAATTTCAAAGCCTACTGATTTAATCTTTTATGCTTCATATCCAGACAGTGTTCTATTCTAGGTGAAAGACTGCTATTTCTTTATTATTAAAGGATGAATTGTATCTTCCAAGCTATAATTAGTTATATCAGCCTTCACATCACAAGGGTGGTAATTTTCTGAACCAGAGCTTTTCAAAATAGCATGAAAATAATTTTACGAGTGTCGTTTTCAAGAGGCTGTAGGATCAAACTAATCAGTTGAAAATGGGACCAAGTTAAGCCAGACATAAATTCATATCCTGTCTGTTTTTTACATTGCTGTGCAGCTGTGATATGGTATTTTATCGCATCTGAAAACTGTATGGAGAGATGGCTAGATATAAAGTAAAAAGTAGACAACCTTCAAGTGAAAATAATTAGGTGACATATCTGTGACATAGAGTGAAAGGTTTTTAAAAATTTCACTGAAGCAGTGGTAACTTTTACCTGTGTTTTTATATCCCTCAGTTTCTTTTTTGCAGGACTCCCATTTTGAAATAGAATCCCATTTGCATTTCTCCTCTTAAAATTCTGTGGCTTTATAGAACCTATAGATTCTGATTCTGTCTCTGTCACTCCAAAATATTTCTTCCTAGATTTCTATGCTTAAATTCCATTACTCTGTTAAATGAAACCAAACATTGCACTAGTTTTCCCAAAGGCATGCTGTAGAATTACAGCATAGTACTTATAAACTCATAGCAATAAACTGTTATTGCTAGCTGAACTTTAATTTGGTGAACAAGGTCTTAGCATTCTACTGAATGTTTTTCAAGGGCCTGGAATATGGTCATTGGCAATAGTATCCAAATGTACCTTTCCCTTTGGCAAGATTCAGTATAAACATGGCTTTGTGGTAAAGTTGAGTATTTGTTGGAATGACAGGTAAAAAAGTGATGAGCATTTCATAGCTTCACAGTAAGTACTATTATTATTTGCGAGCTTAGTGTACTTATTGGTGTCTAGTGGCATCCTCTTCCTAAACCAACCATTTTTTCTTAAAATTTAGTTTTGACCAGCAGTTGAACCTTTGTTTCAAGCCTTTCATGGTACCCTATTTATAGAAAATATTCATTAATATTTAGTGAAGCATTCATTCTTAGAAATGAAAGGCAAAGCAGTACAGTTTAGAAGGCAGTGAAACAAAATAATTTGAGATACTAAATAACTATAGTCATTGTTTATATAAATAGTATTTAAAGTAATTCATTGGTGATGTTTCTTTTTAAGAATAATACATATATACTTAAAAATATATTCCCCACTTCATGAAGCCATGCTCATATTCCACTGGCATATTTCTCAAAATCTTTATCACATCTATGTTTATATTTTTAGAATTTGTAAAAATTACTAGCTTATGTACCTTTTACATATTTTGTCTTTTGTGACTTGATTTGTTTTTTTCAATTTCAGTAACTTAAAAATTATTATGTGACATTAAAGAAAAGACAGAAAAGTCCAGGACTTTTGGATAGTGTAAGATGAATACAAAATATCCCTGACACTTTTTAGGTTGGTCAGTTTCATCCATTACATTTTAGAATTTCGGGTCAGTAGCACTTTTTTTAAAATTAATAAAAATCAATTGAAAGTGAAATTTTCACAAAGACGTATAAAATACTAAACCACAGATTATGTAAGAAGTCTTAAATTTAAAAAAAATGTATTTAAAACAATCTATTTGCATTTAGTTTTTCTTGT